>PIJE02000600.1:0-10901 GCA_002895965.2 Coryphaenoides rupestris
CCAGATTTACCAGACCGGAGACAAAGGTACGCAGGTGCAGCCCTTCAAGGGGACATACAGTAGTACACCCACCAGGTGTGAGTGTGATGAGCTTCGCAATGTGCCATGTGACTATTGTGTGTGTGTTGTGTGTGTGTGTGTGTTGTGTGTGTTGTGTGTGTGTGTGTGTGTGTGTGTTGTGTGTGTGTGTGTGTGTGTGTGTGTGTGTGTGTGTGTGTGTGTGTGGTGTGTGTGTGTGTGTGTGTGTGTGTGTACCTTACAGTGATAATCCTGTGGGGGGGGGAGACCAAGGCACACGCAGACGCCCAGGAGAACTCCTGGTGGAGAACCCTGGCGTTCCTGAAGCAGTACCTGTGCATCCAGCCCAGCCCGGCCACCGCCCCCCAGGCCAAGCTGTGAACGTGTGTGTGTGTGTGTGTGTGTGTGTCTCTCACACACACACACACACACACACACTCTTACGAATGTCAAAGTATTGGTAAATCCACGACGCCATCAACTTCACGTCGTGCCGAAATTAAGTTAAAACAAGATTTGACGAATAGATTTTAATAAAAGAAATAAATTAAATAAACCTGGTGCGATTCTTTCTTTTGGACGGTTCAAGTGGCATTGTTCGAATATTCAAATTTCGAGGTGAATCTGACCTGGAAAAAAATATACAATAAATAAAAAACAGTCTGGATGTGGACAGCTGCCGTTGCCATAGCGACGAGGTCTTACATGGCAAGTGCGGCGAATTAAGCCAATCGGAGAGAGCGATACTAACAAGTGATTTTGTGTTCATATATATACCATCCATCCATCCATCAATTTTCGTCCGCTTATCCGGGTCCGGGGCCAAGAACGTAGATGGACCTGTAAATCGAGAGCTTCGCCTTCAGGCTCAGCTCCCTCTTCACCACAACGGACCGGTACAGCGCCCGCATCACTGCAGACGCTGCACCAATCCGTCTGTCCATCTCCCGCTCCATTTTGCCCTCACTCGTGAACAAGACCCCGAGATACTTGAACTCCTTCGCTTGAGGCAGCAACTCACTCCCAACCCGGAGGGAACACTCCACCGTTTTCCGGCAGAGAACCACGGCCTCAGACTTGGAGGTGCTGACTCTCATCCCGACCGCTTCACGCTCGGCTGCAAACCGCCCCAGTGCATGCTGGAGGTCACGGTCTGATGTAGCCAACAGAACCACATCATCTGCAAAGAGCAGAGATGCAATTCTGAGCTCCCCAAACCGGACACTCTCCTCACCTCGGCTGCGCCTTGAGATTCTGTCCATGAAAGATCACGAACAGAACCGGTGACAAGGGACAACCTTGGCGGAGTCCAACAACCCACTGAGAACATGCTTGACTTTGTGCCGAGAATACGGACGCAGCTCGCACTTTGTTCATACAAGGACCGAATGGCACGTACCAACGGCCCCGGTACCCCATACTCCCGTAGTACCCCCCACATGATTCCCCGGGGGACACGGTCATAGGCCTTCTCCAAGTCCACAAAGCACATGTAGACTGGATGGGCAAACTCCCATGACCCCCCCCAACAACCCTGCGAGGGTAAGAGCTGGTCCACTGTTCCACGGCCGGGACGGAATCCGCATTGTTCCTCCTGGAGCTGAGGTTCGACAATCGGCCGGAGCCTCCTCTCCAGCACCCTGGAATACCCCCCCTACCTACCTCCAAAAATTAGTCCGACCCTACGCCCCAGCCCGAGCACTCCGCTCGGCAACTTCTGCCAAACGACTGGTACCGCCTTCACTAAAAACAGCCAAACATCGCTCTTCCAAGTCCCAACTCTTCACGGTTCTGGCTCCGCAGTGGTGGAATGAGCTCCCGGCTCATGTCAGGACAGACGAGTCGCTCGCCAGCTTCCGCAAGAGACTCAAGACCCACCTGTTCAGAGTTCACCTGGACTCTACATAACCCCCCTCCTTAACAAGAGACTCAAGACCCACCTGTTCAGAGTTCACCTGGACTCTACATAACCGCCCTCCTTAACAAGAGACTCAAGACCCACCTGTTCAGAGTTCACCTGGACTCTACATACCCCCCCCCCCCCCCCCGCAGCACTAACCTGCGTGTTTACATGTCTTAACACTTATTAAGGCACTTAGCATTGTTGTTCATTCTCAGATGTTGTATCATGCTTAGAATCACACGCCTGCCAGCTACTTATGCAGGCAACTTGGCAATTATGAAACTCGTTCTATTCGTCTCGTAAATATGAATTCTCTAAACCTGCTCTATTCTTATCTTCAGGTACCACAGTGATATATTGCTGCCTCTCCTTCAACAAATGTACTCTTTGTAAGTCGCTTTGGATAAAAGCATCTGCCAAATGCCCTGAATGTAAATGTATTTAACTATTTATTAGGGATGCACCGATACCAGTATTCGGTATCGGTCCGATACTGTGCTCATGTACTCGTACTCGTTAAACTACTCCGATACAACCGCACCGATACCACTTTGGCAACGCAACGTTAACCTTGTAATATTCTGAGCCAAGGAATATTGAAATAAAGAGATGAGACCGAGTTGTTGTTTATGGATGTTTAATAGAAACTGAGCCTGGTACCGAGCATGGGCGTAGAATTTAGTGGGGACGCTGGGGATATGTCCCCACCAATTAACGGAGCCCCCCCCCATCAGAACAGCGAATTAACGAGCCCCCCCCCCCCCCATCAGAACCGTAAATTAACGGAGCACCCCCCCCCCCCCCCCCCCATCAGAACCGTAAATTAACGGAGCACCCCCCCCCCATCAGAACCGTGATTAACGGAGCCCCACCCACCCCCCCACACCACCCACCCCCCCCATCCATTCAGAACCGCAAATTAACGGAGCACCCCCCCCCCCATCAGAACCGTGAATTAACGGAGCACCCCCCCCCCCATCATAACCGTGAATTAACGGAGCCCCCCCCCCCCATCAGAACCGTGAATTAACGGAGCACCCCCCCCCCTATCAGAACCGCAAATGTATTAAATATACTACTTTTACAACTTGTGTGGTTTACCCTTGTGTCACTGATGTCCCATTCCAGATCATTGGTGTTTTAGCCTATTTTAGCATTCATGACACATGCATGCAGGCTGTGTGGTGGAGGCTGTGCATTGAGCCAGGACCCATATGCACCAAGATAAAGGATAAAAAGGAGCAAATAAAAGATAAAACAGGATGCTTTATGCAGCACAAGGGGAGTTGCATGTTTGCATGTTTGCAACATGCAAACATGCAAACATGCAAACACAACCAATGGCCCCAACATCACAATAAACATTTGTTTTACTCTTTGACTCATGCAAGATGCTAAGAGCAAATATGAGCATTAATATTGTTGCAGATATGCAACAGATACAGTATTGTGCAAAATAGTGTGTTTATTACAGTAATATAACAGAATATAAATAGGCAACACCATATCATTGGCTCAAAGACATGCAATTACTGGAATCCTGGATCCTTTCTCCTTTATTGTTACCATGTGGCATATGTGGCACAAAGTCCAAGTGTCAGTGTGGCCCAGTCGTGTTGCAGATGATTGACTTTCAACTCAAAATAGACAATGTCCTGATGTGTGTGTGAGCAGATAAGGTACACGAGGCCACGCATTGTCCAGCAGGCCCATTGTCAAACTGCAGTGGGAATTGCGCAAATGTTGATGTCCCTATATTATAGTGTGATACACCAATGCATAGTTATAACAACTGGTTCCTCGTAATATTGTAGTGTGTTGTGTATTGTAATGTTATCCTCATATTTGCTTTTGACAATATTGAGAATTCACAACATTTGTTATCGTTTATTTTTTATAATTAGTTATTGTCTGCTTTGGGTGTTTTTCTCATTTTTCTTATTTTCTGAAGCACTTTGTAGCACACGTATCAGATGCTATATGCATACTGTTAGTATGCATATAGCATACTAATATTGTTTCTTTTGGTTTTATTATTCTTATTAATGTTTAAGAAAGACAAGACCCTTTCAAAAAAACGTGTAACACCTTTTATTCATCCACATCGAGGCTGCCACTCACATAACAACTGAACTTAATAACACATAATTGCAGCACAAGCTAAACACAATGACATAAGGTAATGCAGTGCACACACACACACACACGCCAAGTATTTAAATAGAGAGAGCTCTTTTTATACATTAGTGACATCATTAGCGTATGTAAACTATGGTTCATATCACCTTTTAGTTCGAGACGCTACAATTCTATGAATTATCTTCCCTTATTATTTTCAAATGTTACCGGCAACAGAGGAATAAGCGCTAATTAATGATGGAAATATGTTTTCCAATTAACCCCGAGCCAAACATCCCCCAGAATGCTTTGTGTGTCCGCCAAACACAGAAGCACAACCCTGAACTTTACATTCACTTCATTTAACGTGAACCAAAATCGTTCGGTACGTGTGGTGAAGAATAGGTCAAATAAATACACAACAACGGCCAAGCAGAGGGGGGTAAGGAAACCCTCGGTATGACCCCGGGAAGGCTCGACAAGAAGCAACGGACGAAGATAAGAAAACACCTCTGAGTGAACCCCAATCAACAACCTGAGGGGCCTCCAGCACACTCTGAAACACAAGACTGAGGGGGGTGTAGGGTCACCCCTGGCTCTCATGTGACCTCACCATTTGTTGCCCTGGTTCTTAAATCTTAATCATAAGTTTTTAATGCACATCTATTTGTTACTCTTCATGTTTCTTCTTAAGTTAGTGTGAATAATTGTACTTACTATCATTGATGTCTTATTACTAACTTTGAATTTCCGGTTCGTTAAGTTGTTTATTCGTGTAATATCAGAACAGTCTATTCATCATTTCTGTCTTCATTTTTGTACATGCTGGTTTAATCTTTCTTTATAAAAAAAACACTTTTATTAAACAATTCGAGTAGACTAAGTAGGCAAGGAAGTTCCACCGTTCTTGGCACCTATCATCTAAATTTTCTGTCACTCATTTTTTTGTTGATTAACCATAATTGTTGTCTTATAATCGTGATTTCTAATTGTACTATAAAAAAAAAAACCATTCTATATCCCTCATGGTGAACATATTTCTATACCAGGTTAACAAAAGCCCTCATAGCGTTGAAGAAGGAAGCATTGCTTTCTGTGGCAGTGGCAGAAGGAAGCCGAAGAGATACACAATATAAACGATAGTGTTGTTATATGAGCCACTATATTAGGGTGGCAGTGAACGCTAGTGTGGTGTTAACACAGAACGTGGAGGTGTAGAAGGGTTGTGGTCGTGTATACAGGTGCTGTAATTGCCTGATGAGTTACTAGCACTCATTGGTAAAGTACATATAGTATTGTTTGAGATTTTATCTGGGAGCTGATACAACATAAGATGTCTGATGAGAACGAGAGTGTTGATCAACTTGAATAATGCATGTATACTTAGATTACGTCGTGATTGAAATCTCTTAGAAAATAAAGATCAGACCCACACACTATTTGTGTCTCCAAGGAGATGGAAAATGGACATGTATAAGGAGCTCAATAAGAGAAGGTCATATGATCTACCAGCGAGGCGCACATTGAAGACGCCCAGGACTTCGAGACAAGAGCTGATTTGCAAAGATTACTAGTAAGCGATCTAGCTCCGTCCTAAGTGCTCGGGAAACATCGTGTGTGGAAGACGCAACAAACTTGTGTTGATAGTGAGGTTATGCCTCAAGCTCTTATATGAAGCTCTACTAAGTATCAACGAGCTCTTGGACGGGAGCAAACTACAACCTAGTAGAGAACTATCTTAACACGTTGACACTTGGAGTCTCCTGTTAGGGCTCATTGGTTTGCCTTGGCCAGTTTCAGTGCTCCATGATTTGGTGCGGCAAGGTGAGGATGCAGAGTTGCAATCTAGAGTTTTAAGTACAATAACATCGTGCCCAAAAATCCAAGGTCCGTATTAGTTCAAGTCCACTTGTATTTGTGAAAGTCACCTATCCCTTTATTTCCAAAACTTACTACCCAAATGCAGCTTAAGTGGTGAAAATAGTCGAAGATGCCCCAAGCACGACCCTGTTATTTTGTTGTTGTCCGTTTATCAATCAGCCACAATTCAGGATTCATGAGATGATTGCTCAGTGTGTCTCAGGTAGAGTCTCTCTCATGGCAACTGGAATCGCAGAACGCGTTCTCTGATATCCGTTTGCGGATGTCGAGCAGAGTCGCTCGCCAGTTACTATAATCTCAACATGTAGGTTAATGGAATCAACATCTGCTCAAATTAGCAGTAGTCAGACGTACAACAGCTCTGAACCGGTATAAACAACGTCTGAACACATCAGGCACTGGCCTCTCGTAGGAGGAGTGAGTCATCTCGTGGACCCATGCGAGATAGTTTACGCGCCGCTCGGCCAAGCACGAATTGCTACTATCCAAACAGACGCTTCTAAATAGCGTGCAGGAGGAGGCATACAAACAGGGATGTAGCCATTTGTGGCTGTGTTTAATGACCAGCAGAACAGTCAACTACCTCGAAGATAACCGCGCTCTTGCGGTTCTTATAGGTGGTTCACTCAGTCCCCTGAAGTCAGGTGGTTGAACTGGCTCTTGACCATACTCACCTGCCGCCTTCTGGCATGATCGAATATAAGCTCACTAAAATGACATGAGTCTCGATACTTCCTCCGAGATGGCATAGATATTACATATAGGTGTTAGCATAGTGCCATACGGACGAGAGAGTGATTTGGCTAGATGAATACTCATCTGTGTAAAATCTGATTGGTGCCTTGACATTAAGAGACCAATCTCAGAGATATCTAATCCTGATTGGCTGATTAAAACATAACAGTCTGCTGGCTCAACTTTCCTATAGAGTGATGCCATTTAGGAGTGCTTCCAATAACTTATGGCACTGATTTGCAGTAATTTCTAATGCTGTGATGATAATATGTACTGCCTTGCATTGGCACAACTGCAGCCACAGCCCAGCAATGTCACGTTTAAAACCACTGGGTGCTTGCTCCTGCCAACTGGTGGTATGTAGGCTCTATAGCTAGGCAACACAGACACATTGCCACACACATTTGCAGACTTGGAAGTGTCGCAAAAGTCATGTGCAAAATATATTGAGAGCCCGGCCTGAGTTGTCACTGATGACTTGGCTGTATTTCCATCTCCTGGAGCAAAAATAATTTGGCTGACTTTTCAGGCATTAATATCTATGTATGCATTTACAGATTTGTCAACACATTTACAAATCTATGTTGTATCTTGCACAGATTATAGATTTGCTAACACATACTGTATTTACAAAAGGTAGACACACACACAGACAGTTACACAACTCTCCACTCACGTTTGTAAATAGTTCCGCCACATTAATGGCATACAGCTTTTTAATATCTTGCGGTTCTTTCACAGAAACATTTATTACGCTGGCTTGTAAAGCTGAAACGTCGGCGCACCCACCTGTCCTGAATGTTCTTGCGCACGATGAGGAAGTAAGACTTAATGAGCCGCTCGATGACCTCACAGTCTCGCTGTTCCCGCGACGACAGCTTCCTGGCAACCGGCACCGGCTGAGGAGGAGGAGGAGACAGGTCGGTCGTCAGCAGCTCACATTAAACACGAGAAGAAGAAGAAGGAAGAAGAAAGAAGGTAGCACAGCGCTCTCACCACGTCCAGGAGGTTGACGGCCCCCTTCAGGGGACTCCCGGGCCCCGAGCCTGGGCCCCCCGCTTCCTCCCCCTTCTTCAGCATGCCCCTCCAGCTCCCCGTACCGTCCTGCTCCATCATCTGGGGGGGGGGGGGGGGGGAGCTTGTAAAGCTGAAACTTCGGGGTTAATTCAGTTTTTTTTATGTACATATTCAGCACTCATGGTTAATCAGAAGTGGTCATTAATATAGCAAAGGACCTGCTCTGTCTGAGGGGAACTTTGTCTTCCCCCTGAACACCCTGTACAGCAGCTCCATCTGCTCAGGAACAATGCCCATAACCTCTTGTTTTCTTTTTGTCTTTGTTTGTGCTTCAAGAAATGCTTGTGACTTTGTGTCTGGGTTGTCAGAGATAATTTATTCGGCCGATCAAAACATTTTTCTTTTAATTTAAGCAAGAACATATCACTAATTCACACTGGCGGCAGAGAAAAAAAAAACCATCCTGCCATTTTCTGCTTCAGTAATGCAAAGTTGATTTGATTCACTGGCTGCCATTTCACGAGTCAAGCTAATTAAGGCATGCAAATTATTTGAGCAGCTGGATAGCACTTTCACTTTCATTTTTGAACATTCCAAATCCATCTAGAAATAACAATATATCAGAAAGTTTCCCAGCTTTCCAAATGTAGTTCTGTTTTAGTTTTTTATTCAAAAGCTGATGAAATTGAAGTCTAGAATTAAGGGAGGTAACGAGGTCTACAGATGCCTCCTAATGCAAAGTGCTGTGACTTGCATTTTACGCAGAATTGACCTTTCGCTCCATTAGCTCTGAGCATGCCTATGAAACGGCAAAGTTTAAGTCTAGACACATTCATTACTATGTACAGAACCCAGCCTCTGTGATTCCCCCCCCCCTCCATGACGTATAGAACTATAGCAAACCTATCACGTCGTTGTTGTTTCCAGGTGGCAGAAGATGGCGTCCTCCCTGAGTGCGACTGTTGTCTCCCCTGCTGAGCTGGACAGCTGTGTGGACCCTGGGGAGCAGTGGAGAGGAGCACTGCTGATCAGGGAGAAAAAGGTAAGGGAGGAGGAGGAATTGTATGGGCAGTTCACACACTCAGTGTGTGTGTGTGTGTGTGTGTGTGTGTGTGTGTGTGTGTGTGTGTGTGTGTGTGTGTGTGTGTGTGTGTGTGTGTGTGTGTGTGTGTGTGTGTGTGTGTGTGTGTGTGTGTGTGTGTGTGTGTGTGTGTGTGTGTGTGTGTGTGTGTGTGTGTGTGGCCCTTCAACCATGCACCACTTCTCAAAATGCAATGCCAGAGAGTGACCCTGCATAAGATAACCCGTTGGTGCCCTCTTGTGGCCACACACACACACACACGGTAGTGTTGTGCCTCCTCCGAGTTGCAGAGCGACCCCTGCTCCTCAGGCACGACAAGGAGGAGCATGCTTAGTGTTATTATGGGTCGTCCTGCCACCTCTTACCTTGAGAAACCCTCCGGAATTGCTCATTATAATCGTAAAGTGTGTGTGTGTGTGTGTGTGTGTGTGTGTGTGTGTGTGTGTGTGTGTGTGTGTGTGTGTGTGTGTGTGTGTGTGTTCTGAGTCTCAATAACCCTTTTGATCTCACACACCATCAAACAAAAAACACATCATCACGCAACAAGTGCAATGCCCTCGGCCTGATCTGCGTTAGCGGCGTTTTAATGACCGATTTAATTGGTTCCATCAAACTCTCGATAACCACGAGCCACTGTAGTTGGGGAAGCAAATAGGATTTCCATTTCCCTTTAACATTGTCGACAAGTTTACCTGTTCAATCAGAAAGAACGCCCCCCCCATGGACTTTTCCGAATTGCTTCAATCTCCATCCGTCCCCGACTCTGAGACGACGATTCCAGTCACCACGGCCTCATTCTCTGAGGGGTTGAGCCGAGGATGCTGAGGCAAGCAGGTGCCCCCCCCTAAACCCCGCACTCCCTGTCTCCCGTCTCTGCCAGGGTGACCTTTTCACGAGACGCGCTTTTACGAAGTGACAGCCGCCCAGGCAAGAAAGCCCACCACCACCAGTCAATCATCCATGAGGAGAGCACTGTGTGAAACAAGGATGAACCCCCCCCATACCGAATACAACAAGCGCCGTCCCAGAGCTAGCCAGCCTCTCTTCCCGCGCTACGCCGATTCCCTTCGCGTAGCATTAGCGAGGAACGGTGGCAGCACGCGCGGAAATACCGAGCTAGCACGGTGGCTTGGGTCGTTGTATGGTCATCGCTGCAGTAACACTCCTGCCCTGCCCATAAGCAAGGCAAGGGCACTGCAACTGGAGTTGTTGGTTCCTCGGGCGCTGCTGTGTGGCAGTCCACTGCTACGAGCATAGGATGCTTTCAATGCAGAGGATGAATATTTTAAAGTGTCTCTCTGTCTCTCTGTGTGTGTCTCTCTTTCTTTCTCTCTCGCTCTCTCTCTCTCTCTCAGTGTGCCTCGGAGCTGAGGTTCGAGGGATTCTCCCTTCGTACTCCAGAGGGTGAAGGTCCCTTCATCCCCGCTGGCCACCGCCCACAACCTGAGGTCAGGCAGGCAGGACTCTCTCTCTTACTGTATGTTTGTATATCCACTGTACTGTACTGTGTGTTATCTCTTGGCTGTTTTTATTGTTGACGGAACAAATCTTTGTCCCATTTCGCAATTGCATGCGCATGTACTTTTGATATGATATTCACCAAATCTCTTAGATAAAAGACAATACTTTTTTATACTTTGGTGTTCATTTACTTGGGACTTGCGAAGTGTTTTGTCAATTGTTCGGAACACTCTGAGGACATGTCCTTCCTACACAAATGCGGTGTGTGTGTGTGTGTGTGTGTGCATTCTGCTGGCCGAAACTAGTGAGGAGAGGTAGGCGCTCTGTCCACACACATCAGAGATATACCGAGATAGACACCTCCCTGCAGGCCTCTGTAAGTGTTCTGAGGTCAGAAAAAATATTGGACGCCCGAATTTGACTTCTACCATGTATATACAGTAGTTCCACAGAACTGGACTGATATTTGGGGCGGTACTAGAGTAAGGAGGCTGTCAACGTAGGGAGGCGGAGCATTTGATTGATGAGATTGTAATTGACCATAATGTGTCAGGCCTTCTGAAGCGGGGCTCACCTCCTGTTGTTTACATCAGTAGTACATGGCTGTCTGGTAGTGCTGGGCGGTATGACCAAAAATTGATATCACGGTATTTTTCTAAATTCTAACGGTTTCACGGTATATGACGG
>PIJE02000600.1:12533-37411 GCA_002895965.2 Coryphaenoides rupestris
TCGTTGGCCAGCGAGAGAGCGGTAGAAGTCAGCTTAATGACTGGTATTGATCGGGCTCACCTGTTGAGGGTCTTGGACAGGTACTTGGTGCCGTTGCGGTTGGCCAGCGAGGGATACTTCTTCTGCAGGAACGCGTGTTCGTCCCGGACGGCGTCGGCCACAGGCTTCTTGTTGTTGATGTCCAGTTGGCTCCTGAAATACAGAAAGAAATAACAAATGACAACAATCACGAATAAACAGAAGCAGAATCAGAAACAGGTTAACAGGAATGTGCGTTTGTGGTTTGGTGCATAACATTGAACATTAAACAGAACGTAAGATTGTAAAAATTAACATACAAATAAAGTAAGAATATAAATATATATGAAAAATAAGCAATTTAAAAGGTGCAATTTAGAGATGTACACAATCGTCTCAATGGGTTTCATGGGGCAGTCAGTGGGGTTAAACGTTAATATAACGTTTAATAATACATCGAGTCTGCATATACCGTATATAGACAGACATTTAGTGGGGTTCTATTCTTAATCCAAAGTGCCTTTCCAATGAAGTCATATACTGTGTATTCTTAGAACTGCGGTGGCTCCAGTGGGAATCAATATTGTGTGAATAGCGTGAGCTGTTTATAGCAGGGGTGTCCAACATGTGGCCCAGGGGCCGGTTGCGGCCTGCGAGCGATGCAATCCGGCCCGGGCGGATAAAATGGTAGAAATGGATTGATTTCTGCTTTCTTACTGATTTCTTTACTAGATCCATAATCAGACAAAAAATGTTATAGTTCCTACAAATAACGACTGCACAAGTTTATAGAGTAGCGTAGCATAGCGTAGCCTAGCCAAGCGTAGCATAAATGGAGCTATGTCCGGACCTGTTGACCACCCCGATGAGACCCAGCTTGACGGGGATGACGCGGCCCATCAGCACGTCCATGGCGTCGGTACCGGCGTCCATGAGGTCCAGTTTGGTCACCACCGCCAGTGTTCTGCGTCCTGGGGCGGAGTCAACCAGAACATGAACGCTAATCTACACGTAATATATACCAAAAATAAACATCGCGCATCTCCCCCTTACCGTCGGTGTCGACCTCGCGCGCGACCTTGAGGGCCTCCGAGGTGGCCATGTCGGTGTTGGCGGCCGTCACCGCCAGGATGAGGTGGCGGGACTCACAGCTCGGTGGTCTCGATGTACTTGGCCGTGCCCTCGATGGTGTTGCAGTACTCGGCGGCGAACTTGGTGATGAGCTGCAGCAGCGTGGCGCTCTGGTCGTCCACGGGCTCGCCGTAGCTGCCCAGCAGGGCCTGGTACTGCGCCGCCAGCACATTCAGACGCGTCTTCAGCCCGGGCAGGCAGTCCCTGATGTGGTGCATCAGCAGTCTGGTGGGGACGGACAGACAGACAGACAGACAGACACACACACACACACACACACACACACACAGGGGGTCAGCCCTCGGCACCTTCTCCTCATGTCAATCAAACCTTTTGATTGATCGCTGAACATCGTCAGAGCCTCAGAGCCTTTTCGATGTCAGACGATAAATAAGCAAACACATCAGGTATCATTTATTCAGGATGGAATACATGTTGATTATAGCCGCTGTCGTTATCCTGTCAATTGTGTATGAATGTATGATCTCCAGTCTCACGTAATTATGAATTATTCATTTCTCTCCGATTGTATTATTTATCAGACTTGATACCTGGAGATTGCACTGTAGATCTGAGAGTTCATAGCAGCTCTTAAAGACAGCCTGGCAACCAGAACACGTTATTTACTGTCGTTGGCCAGCGAGAGAGCGGTAGAAGTCAGCTTAATGACTGGTATTGATCGGGCTCACCTGTTGAGGGTCTTGGACAGGTACTTGGTGCCGTTGCGGTTGGCCAGCGAGGGATACTTCTTCTGCAGGAACGCGTGTTCGTCCCGGACGGCGTCGGCCACAGGCTTCTTGTTGTTGATGTCCAGTTGGCTCCTGAAATACAGAAAGAAATAACAAATGACAACAATCACGAATAAACAGAAGCAGAATCAGAAACAGGTTAACAGGAATGTGCATTTGTGGTTTGGTGCATAACATTGAACATTAAACAGAACGTAAGATTGTAAAAATTAACATACAAATAAAGTAAGAATATAAATATATATGAAAAATAAGCAATTTAAAAGGTGCAATTTAGAGATGTACACAATCGTCTCAATGGGTTTCATGGGGCAGTCAGTGGGGTTAAACGTTAATATAACGTTTAATAATACATCGAGTCTGCATATACCGTATATAGACAGACATTTAGTGGGGTTCTATTCTTAATCCAAAGTGCCTTTCCAATGAAGTCATATACTGTGTATTCTTAGAACTGCGGTGGCTCCAGTGGGAATCAATATTGTGTGAATAGCGTGAGCTGTTTATAGCAGGGGTGTCCAACATGTGGCCCGGGGGCCGGTTGCGGCCTGCGAGCGATGCAATCCGGCCCGGGCGGGTAAAATGGTAGAAATGGATTGATTTCTGCTTTCTTACTGATTTCTTTACTAGATCCATAATCAGACAAAAAATGTTATAGTTCCTACAAATAACGACTGCACAAGTTTATAGAGTAGCGTAGCATAGCGTAGCCTAGCCAAGCGTAGCATAAATGGAGCTATGTCCGGACCTGTTGACCACCCCGATGAGACCCAGCTTGACGGGGATGACGCGGCCCATCAGCACGTCCATGGCGTCGGTACCGGCGTCCATGAGGTCCAGTTTGGTCACCACCGCCAGTGTTCTGCGTCCTGGGGCGGAGTCAACCAGAACATGAACGCTAATCTACACGTAATATATACCAAAAATAAACATCGCGCATCTCCCCCTTACCGTCGGTGTCGACCTCGCGCGCGACCTTGAGGGCCTCCGAGGTGGCCATGTCGGTGTTGGCGGCCGTCACCGCCAGGATGATGCAATTGGGGTTGGAGATGTGCTTCAAGATGAGCTCGCGGATCTGCACCTCGATGTCCTGCGGCTGGTCGCCCACCGGCACCTGGGGGTGACGAGGGGGACTCGTAACCATAACTGTTCATTCAACTAGAATCAGAGGGATCTCTGTATGTATGTACGTATGTATGCATGTTCTGGGGTGAGACGGCACACACACAGCCTCGACAGGAAACCGAAAACTGAAAGGGGTGGAGTTACGCCTTGTTTCCTGTTTGGTTTGAGCGAAGAGAAACACATTTTTTCTGCGAGGGGTGGAAGTGTTCAGAAGGGGATTTTGATAAAGTGTATTTCTACACGTGGCCAGTCTACACTGGTGTCGATTTGAAACCTTTGCAGACACTCTTTGAACACTTTTCTTTTTAGTTTTGTCCAGGTGCGTTCGTTCGTTACCTTGGTGATGCCGGGCAGGTCGACCAGCGTGAGGTTGAGGACGTGCGGCGAGAAGATCTTGAGGTGGATGGGGTCGTCGCTGATGCCCTACAGGTGGATCATCAGACAGAGAAAGAGAGAGAGAGAGAGAGAGAGAGAGACTCTGAGGAGGTGAGGAGGAGGAGGAGGAGGAGGAGGAGGTGCAGGGCGCTGGCTGCATAATTCACAGACACAATCATCCTGTCACTTCGAAGGAGGGCTTTAAGTTTGAAACTCACCTTGTTGCTCCCGGAGATTCGGTCGGTTTCATTCTCAATCTCCTGTCGGATTTCCTCAAAATCTGTGAAAATCTACCAACACAAAAAGCCATCAACACACACACACACACACACACACACACACACACACACACACACACACACACACACACACACACACACACACACACACACACACACACACACACACACACACACACACACACACACACACACACACACACACACACACACACACTTTGTTGCCAAGCCACCTTTCTTTTTCACGGGATAACGTGATACCTGATTTTTGGTGTGCAGAAACTTGCCCCATTCCTCTCCTTCTCTGCCTGTAGCACAAAACAAACAAACGAGCAAACAAACAAACAGGAAGCAGAGTTAGCATCACATCCTAGGCTCTTAGCTCCTCAACGTTAGCGGCTACAAGGCTAAGGCATGCATTATCTATGTTAAAGGCTAACTAGACTTCTATAGATTCTGTACATAGGGAGATGCTACTCAGGTAAATAAAGGAATCTGGGATGGCTGGGTGTGGCTCTAGGGAAGAAGG
The DNA here is from genome assembly GCA_002895965.2 of Coryphaenoides rupestris. NCBI lineage: Eukaryota > Metazoa > Chordata > Actinopteri > Gadiformes > Macrouridae > Coryphaenoides > Coryphaenoides rupestris. The sequence continues at coordinate 16,700 of PIJE02000600.1, forward strand.
GAGGGGGAGGAGCTAACCAGGGCTATAAAAAGGTAAATACACCTGTCCTCTCCGATCCAATCATTCCCTCACGCAGCAGTCTGCATTTGAGGAGACGTCAACAGGTATATGATTGCGTGTCAATGAGTAATGATAAGTCTAGGTGTCCCCAAAATGGCAGAGACTGGACGCAGTGACAAATATGAATATGAATATCGCCCAGCCCTAATAATTATATTAATTATTACCAGGGTACGGGTAGTACAGTACAGTAAACAGTACCAGATCCATCATCAGTGTTACTATGGCAACCCAGCCTCTGTGAAAAAGGCGGGAATCTCACCATTCTCGTCGCTCTTCCGGACGTCCCCGGGGTCCACGTGGACGGCTGCAGGATCAGCGGTCTCCTGGTGACCACGCCGGTCCCGCGGGGCAGCAGGTCGCGGCCCACCAGGCTCTCCAGGACCGAGCTCTTGCCGCTGCTCTGTGGAACCAACCAAGGCATCGCGTCACCATGGATACCACCATCATCATCACCATCATCACCCTACTGCTACTAGTACTACGACTGAATCAATACAGACCCCCTATGGTATGACTGTGCACCTTTTTTACATTTTATCGAATTAAAAAATTATGCTTTTGATAAGATATGATAAGATAAGAGAACTTTATTGATCCCGAAGGAAATTCTTGTGCCAGGTTGCATAGCAACCTCGACACCACTGTTCTAAATAACTTCCGGCCTATATCAAAGCTCCCATTTCTGTCAAAGGTCCTAGAAAAGATTGTATACTCTTAGCTCCGTGTCAATTTTATAGAGAATAACAACATCATGGACAAATTTCAATCAGGCTTCAGAGCACGCCACAGCACTGAGTCTGCCCTGCTTAGAGTCTCAAACGACCTTCTGCTCTCCCGTGATTCAGGGAAATGTGCCATTTTAGTTCTCCTGGATCTTAGCTGCGCCTTTGACACTGTGGACCACAATATCTTGTTAAGCCGTCTTGAGCACCAGGTCGGTATACAGGGCAGCGCCCTCCAGTGGCTTACTTCCTACTTATCTGACAGATCGTTCTCTGTAGAGGCTGGAAACCTTCTATCCACGTCAGCTCCCATCACCTGCGGAGTGCCCCAAGGCTCAATCCTGGGGCCAATTCTGTTTCCTTATACATGCTCCCACTAGGTTCCATATTTCAAAAACACAATGTGTCTTATCATTGCTACGCTGACGACACCCAGGTGTACCTCCCCATAGAAACAAGTAATAAGAACAACAGCTCAGTTAGTATCCTCCTTAACTGCCTAGATGAGGTCAAAGCGTGGATGGCTAGAAATTTCCTCCAACTAAACGACGCCAAAACCGAAGTGGTACTATTTCGGCCCCCTCCAACATCACCATGACCACTGCTGACTGCTTAGGACCCCTGGCACCCAACCTTCACCCCCATGCCAGAAATCTTGGTGTCATCTTTGACCCATGCCTCAAGTTTGACAAACAAATAAACTCTGTTGTGAGAGATTGCTATTTTCAACTACGTAACATCGGCAAAGTAAAATCATTCCTCACACGAAACGATCTAAAAATCGTTACCAACTCACTTATCACCTCACGATTAGATTACTGTAATTCACTATACCTAGGTATCAACCAGTCACATATATCCCGTTTACAACTGGTGCAAAATGCAGCTGCCCGTCTTATAACTGGGACTAGAAAACGAGACAGCATCACACCTGTACTGGCATCCCTGCACTGGCTACCCATCAAGTACAGGATTGATTTTAAAGTTCTACTGTTTGTTTTTAAAGCTCTACATGGCCTGGCACCTCAGTACATCTCCAAACTCATTCACCCACTCTCCAATCCCAGGACACTCAGATCCTCTGACCTGCTCCTCCTGTCAGTGCCGTGGTCGAGGTTAAGGGCTCTGGGCGACCGCGCTTTCTCAGTTGCTGCCCCAAAGCTCTGGAACACCATACCATACTCAATCAAATGTTCCCCGTCCATTGAACTCTTCAAAAACAAACTTAAGACACATATGTTCAGCCTAGGGCTGGGCGATAAAACGATAACGATATGTATCGCGATAGACACGTAATCAATATCGATAGAAAATGCGTTCGATAGAACGTTTCGATATTTTTTTTTCCTCGTTGGAAGAAAGCGGAGCTAGCTCCGCTTTGAACCAGAGGTTGCGAAGCAAGGTTGGTTGCATGAACAAAGGCACTCGTCCTCCGGTACCTGGCAACGTATGGAGTGACACGCTAACAGCCAATCATGTACCAGTATCAAGTTTGGTTGCGCCGTCTCGTTGTCTCGTGTTCGTGTTTGTTTCTTGAATAACAGAAACAGCGCGGAGTGAGAAGTGAAAGATGAGCGCCGCAACAAGCGAGGAAATTGTCGACAAAAATGGAAAGATCAGCTCACCAGTATGACAGCTTTTTGGATTTTATAAGTCAGACCGTAGTCAGACCAATGTTGGTCTGCAAATTATGACCGTCGTCCACCAAGACTGGTAATACAACCAACTTGTTTTACCACCTTAGCCGCTCTCACCCTTTGGAGCACAACCACAGCCTTTACACATGTTTTTGTAACACTTTATTTTTGTTCAGCACTTTATTATTCATAATTGTTAAGTTTTCATTGTGATTTTAATTTTCATTCATGTTTATTTTTATTTATTTGAGTGTTTTCCATGGTTGTGTTGACATTCCTTTTCCCTGTCTGCCTACAATCAGGAAGGTTAAGTTTAAAATAAAAATGTTTAAATTCAGTATATTTTTCTCCTGGTCCTTATTTTAAATAGGTCATACAAATTATCGATAATTATCGATATCGACCGATATGAAACACTTATATCGTGATACAGTTTTCAGCCATATCGCCCAGCCCTAGTTCAGCCTGGCATTTGAATGTCTGTGAAGTTTTCCTGACTATTTTATCTATTTGTTTTAACGTATATGATTTTATTGCCTTTGTTCTTATTCTTAACTGCTTTTATGTTTCACTGTACAGCACTTTGGTCATCCTGTGGTTGTTTTAAATGTGCTATATAAATAAACTTGATTTGATTTGATAGCAATAGAATAAAACAAAAGAAATAAACAGTAGAATAATAAAAAGAATATAACAGATTTACAGTAAGTCTAATTCCTTGAGTATAAAAATATCCGAATTTTTGATGGTCATTTTGATGTTTATACTTGATATTTGTGAGCTGTCAAAGCAAAGCAAATTCCCCTGAAGGGCAATGCAGGTTTCATTCATTCATTCATGCATTCATGTATTCATTCATGCACACAATACATGGTGCAGGAATATCAATGCAAAATGTATACATTGTCCCCATTAAATCACCTTACAGTCCATGTTATGCAGCACATGTGTATATATGACTTAGATCCATGCATGCATGAAGAGTCTTTAACTAGCAGGAGGAGGAGAAGGAGAAGGAGGAGAAGGATGAAGAGGAGGAGGAGGAAGAGGATGCCATACGTCAGGTGACAGCGGAGAGGAGAGGACGCTGGCGTGTGTCTGTTCGCCGCTTCTCCTTCTGAGCTAGTATTACGACTTTACGAGCCACAGTTACAGTCCAGGTCTAACTTTTACCTACGATTGTACAAGCTGAAGTTATAGGGCTAACTTTTAGACTGCTAGGTATTTTACAAGTTTTTTCTTTTGAGTTTTTGGCACGGATTTCCTGGATTTACTGACTTACCTGCTGCCATCTCCTCCAACATCGGCTGATTGCTGGTTAACCTCCCGCTGTCAGTGGGCGATCACTCGGACCATCAGTCTATCCAGCGTTGCTACTACGAGGTATTCTCCCGGGGCAACCTCACAGCTGTCCCGCTCCAAGCGAACACATTCGGCGACCGGCATGATGTTCAAATATTCCATCCCGCAACTGCTGAATCTCAACAACTGCACCACTCCAGCATGCATCTCAGCCATAAAACTATTTGGACTTTGACTGCAGAGATTAACCTCCTCATCAATGGTCAAACTGGAACTTTTTAATGCACAATCCATCAACAACAAATCCTCCTACATTCAAGACCACATCATGGACAAGGGCCTAGACTTCATGTGCCTAACAGAAACATGGCACCAGCCAGAGGTTTACTCTGCCCTAAATGAAGCCTGTCCTCCTGGTTACAGCTATCTGGAGAAAGCCCGCAGCACTGGTCGTGGTGGTGGCCTAGCTGTTATACACCGACAAGAACTGGAGCTGTCCCCCATCCCTCTGCTTACACAGTCTTCATTTGAATGTCTTGCAGTTAAATGTAAGCCCCCCTTCCCCATGACCTTACTTCTCATCTACCGGCCCCCCAAACCCAACTCAGCTTTCATCCCAGAGATGCACGACCTTCTCACTACACTCTGCACAACCTCTGCTAATATCATAATTCTTGGAGATATAAATATTCATGTCGACACACCCCCCTGTCACTCTGCAGCCGAGTTCCTTCAACTACTCGACTGTCTCAACCTCCAACAGCATGTCGACGTCCCCACACACTCCAGGGGACACACCCTCGACCCGGTCATCACAAACTCCGCCCCCATTAGCAACCTACAGGTCTACGATCTGGGTGTGTCTGACCACAAGACCATCTCAGTGGAGCTGCTGTTCCCCTCCCCCCACACCAAGCCCAAGCGGCAAATTAATTTCAGGAGCCTGAAAAACATCAACCCAGACGCCCTGACTCTGGACCTCCAATATCTCTCCTCTGGCTCTGCTGACCTCCCCTCAGTCACTGAGTCAGTGGACTTCTATAACCAATCTCTGAGCAGTCTCCTGGATCTCCACGCCCCTCTCAAATCCAGAACAGTCTCCTTCTCGCGCTCAGCCCCCTGGTACACCTGCGAGCTGCGGAAGATGAAGACAGCTGGGCGTGTCCTTGAGCGGCGTCTCAAGGCTTCAGGACTGACTGTTCATAAACAAGCCTACAGAGAACATCAAAAGGCCTACGCTACGTCCCTCAGAGATGCACGGTCACAGTTCTATTCCAACATCATTAACAATAGCCCTGGCAACTCCAAGCAACTTTTCTCTACCATAAATCACCTTCTCAAACCGCCAACTCTCTCGCACTCAGAGGCAACAGAGGAGAGCTGCAATAACTACATCACTTTTTTCAGAAAAAAAGTAGATAACATACGCTCCCTCCTCTCCAGCTCCGCCGTCCTACCTGTCCCGACTGCTGACCCACAGAATGGAATTGCCCAACCTCTCTGCTGTTTTTTTGACCTTACACAGCGAGAGGTTGAGGACATCATTAGGACGATGAAGCCATCCACCTGCGCCCTGGACCCCTTCCCTGGTGCAATCCAACCTCTTCGCCATAAGCCCTCTCATCACCAAGGTCATCAACCACTCCCTCCAGGCCGGCCATGTTCCATCTGCGCTAAAAACTGCTGTCATCAAACCACTTCTCAAAAAACCCACCTTAGACCCAGAAGTCCTCAGCAACTACAGGCCCATCTCCAACCTTCCATTCATATCCAAGGTACTGGAAAAAGCAGTTTCCGCTCAGCTTCAAGTTCATCTGAAACAAAACAATCTGTTTGAGAAATTTCAGTCTGGTTTCTGCCCTGGCCACAGCACGGAAACGGCTCTGGTCAGGGTCACCAACGACCTCCTGATTACAGCAGACACTGGCTCCCCATCCATCCTCATCCTCCTGGATCTAACAGCAGCATTCGACACCGTGGACCACAACATCCTCCTTCCACCGTCTGCACTCCACCATTGGCCTTTCTGACACTGTCCACAACTGGTTCACTTCATACCTCACTGCAGAACTGAGCACGGTCGCCCTGGGAAAGGCAAAATCCACACCCACAACGTCACCTGCGGTGTCCCCCAGGGTCGGTCCTGGGCCCCACTCTGTTCACACTTTACATGCTTCCCTTGGCTGTGTCATCAGCAGACATGGAATATCTTCCATTGTTATGCTGATGACACACAGCTTTACCTTAGAACAGACCCCACCCCATCTGCACTCCTGCCATTATCCACACTGACCACCTGCCTGGAGGAGATAGAGGCGTGGATGAAGCTCAACTTCCTACAGCTGAACAGCTCCAAGACTGAAGTGCCATCCTAGTCGGCACACCACACCAGGTCCGGTCATCCACCATCATCCAGCATCACCTTCTCTGGCCAGAACATCCCCCTCTCCACATCAGTCACCAACCTGGGTGTTAGAATGGACCCTAGCCTCACCTTCGAGACTCACATCAAACACCTGTGCAAAACGTCCTTCTACCACCTCAGGAACATCGCCAAACTCCGTCCCACACTCACCCTGGCAGATGCAGAGAAGCTCGTCCACGCCTTTGTCTCCTCCAGGCTCGACTACTGTAATGCACTCCTCATCGGGATCCCTAGTAACAGCCTCCGGAAACTCCAGTATGTCCAAAACAGCGCTGCTAGGATCCTGATGAGGGTGCGCAAATATGATCACATCAACCCCCAATCCTTATCATAAAATCATTTCAAAATAATGTTTTGAATAATAAATTAAATATAATACGAGTAATATGAATAATTAGTCTCCCTTTTTTTTTTTTTCCTTTGATCTTATAATTTTAGTGTATCGGAACCCCAGACTTGTGGTTGATTTTAGCCTTAATAATACTCAATGGAATAATATGCAAAAACTTTTTCTCTCAGTTGTTTTTTTACTGTCCCTTTGTTTATTTTTTGTGTTTATTTTATCCATGTATTATCTTGTCTAATCACCCAAATGGCTAGTATGGACATCATCCGAAGTCTAACATTTTTTTGGTAGCTCTGTCGATTGTTTTATATGTTCGGGAGTCACACAGCACACTATTTACCTGATCGACGTTTAATGCATCATGAGTTCCTCCTAGTAACAGCCTCCTAGTAACAGCCTACGGAAACTCCAGTATGTCCAAAACAGCGCTGCTAGGATCCTGATGAGGGTGCGCAAATATGATCACATCACCCCCATCCTCAAATCACTTCACTGGCTCCCCGTCTCACTTAGGATTGAGTTCAAGGTCTCCCTCCTCACCCACCAGTGCATACACGGAAATGCCCCCCCCCTACCTCAAGGAACTCCTTACCCCTCAGACCTCCTCACGTACCCTCCGCTCTGCAACCACCAACCTCCTCAAACCCCCCAGGACCAAGCTCCGCACCATGGGGGATCGGGCATTCTGCTCGGCCGCTCCCAGCCTGTGGAATGCTCTCCCCGACTACCTGAGGGCACCACAGACTGTGGATGCTTTTAAACGAGGCCTGAAAACCTACCTTTTTTCCAGAGCCTTCTGCTAGATTTTTATACTTAGTTTTTAGCACTTTCATGCTTTTTAATCTGTAGCACTTTGAGGTTTTTTTTTTTCTTAAATGTAAAGTGCAATACAAATAAAATATTATTATTATTATTATTATTATTATTATTATTATTATTATCACTCTTTGGTATACTCGCAGGCCACCTCAGCCAGCGGCATCGCTCACCGAGCTTCCGCTCTCCAGCCAGCAACCCCATCCACATTCATTATACTATTCCATTCCTGCTCTTTTGAAACTTTATGGTCTTTTAGGCCAGGTTCTTGTCTCACCAATGGCGTTCTCTGTCTTTCACCTTGTCACCCTACAGGGTGTCCAGCAGGCTGTCGATGGCACCGACCAGCTCCTGCCTCTTGGCGGTCGGCAGCAGCGGCTCACCAGGTCCTTCACCTTACCGTCCAGCTTCTGCACCTCCCCCACCTGCACAGGTACACCAGTCAATCACCACCCCCCCACCTGCACAGGTACACCACTCACTCATCACCCCCCACCTGCACAGGTACACCAGTCAATCACCACCCACCCCGCTAGCCTAGCATCCAGCAGCTCACCTTGTCGGCCAGGTTAGCCAGGTTAGCCTAGCGCGTAGCTCACCTTGTCGGCCAGGTTAGCCTAGCGCGTAGCTCACCTTGTCGGCCAGGTTAGCCAGGTTAGCCTAGCGCGTAAGCTCACCTTGTCGGCCAGCACGTAAGCTCACCTCGGGATCCCTAGTAACAGCCTACGGAAACTCCAGTATGTCCAAAACAGCGCTGCTAGGATCCTGATGAGGGTGCGCAAATATGATCACATCACCCCCATCCTCAAATCACTTTCACTGGCTCCGTCACTTAGGATGAGTTCAAGGTCTCCCTCCTCACCCACCAGTGCATACACGGAAATGCCCCCGCTACCTCAAGAACTCCTTACCCCTCAGACCTCCTCACGTACCCCTCCGCTCTTGCAACCACCAACCTCCTCAAACCCCCCCAGGACCAAGCTCCGCACCACGGGGATCGGGCATTCTGCTCGGCCGCTCCCAGCCTGTGGAATGCTCTCCCCGACTACCTGAGGGCACCACAGACTGTTGGATGCTTTTAAAACGAGGCCTGAAACCTACCTTTTTCCAGAGCCTTCTGCTAGATTTTTATACTTAGTTTTAGCCACTTCATGCTTTTTAATCTGTAGCACTTTGAGTTTTTGTTAAGTGTAAAGTGCAATACAAATAAAATGTATTATATTATTATTATTATTATTATTATTATTATTATTATTATACCTGGCCACCTCACCTGACGGCTACCAGCTTGCTCTCCAGCCAGCACCCCATCACATTATTACTATTTCATTTACTATTTGTACTTTGTTATTTGCATTTTGTCATGCTTTGTTACCCCTGTTTTTAAATGCCCGTATGACACCCATTGCACTCTGAACCATCCCTGGAAGGAGGGATCCCTCTGAGGTTGTAACAAGGTCTTCCTTGTTAATTAAGGGAGTCGTTTCTTGCCCTTAGGGGGGCTTGGGCTAGGGGGGTGTCATAAAATCACGTTTGGCCCACAACAATCTGGCCTGTAAAGCCCTTTGAGACTGTCTTGTGATTCAGGGCTATACAAATAAAATTGAATTGAATTGAATTGAATTGAATTGAGAAGGAAGAGGAGGAGGATGAGAAGGAGGATGGGGAAGAGGATGAGAAGGAGGATGAGAAGGAGGATGGGGAAGAGGATGAGGAGGATGAGGAGGAGGTGCCCACCTGGGTGCCCACCACGGCTATCTGGGGCAGCTGGATGACGTCAGCTCCCACGGTGTTGAACACGTCCTGCAGCTTGTTGATGACGGGGATCAGAGCCTCCATGTCGGTCACTAGAGTCTCCGTGGAGACACAAAGTCACTCAATGTCTCGCTGCCCACCACCACCACGGGGAGAACGCGTTATCCACCGCGAGAAGTGGGAGTTGTAGTTCTTTAAGCCGCCCCTTATGCATTAACCCTACCGCCGCGTCGTTGGAGAAGAACTACAACCCCCCACTTCTCGCGTTACTCCTATTTCTCGCGTTATCCAGGCGGGAGATACAGCGTGAAGTTGGGAGTTGTAGTTCTTTTAAGCCACCCCTTATGCTTGAACCCTACCGCCGCGTCGTTGGAGAAGAACTACAACCCCCACCTATCGCGTTACTCCCACTTCCCGCGTTATCCCCGCCTAGATACGGTTTGAGTTAGGGTTAGGGTCAGGGTTAGAGTTAGGGTTACAGTTACGGTTGGGGTTAGTGCTAGGGTTTCATATTAAACTAGGGTTAGGGTTAGGGTTTCATATTAAACTAGGGGTTAGGGCTAGGGTTAGATAACACGATAAATTGGGGTTGTAGTTCTTTTAAGCCGCCCCTTATGCTTGAACCCTACCGCCGCGTCGCTGAAGGAAAACTACAACCCCCACCTATATTGCGTTACTCCCACTTCCTGCGTTATCCCCGCCTAGATACCGCGAGAAATGGGGGTTGTAGTTCTTTTAAGCCTCCCCTCACGCTTGAACCCTACCGCCGCGTCGCTGGGGAAAAACTACAACCCCCAACCTCTCGCGTTATCCACGAGAAGTGGGGGTTGTAGTCCTCCTTCAGCGACGCGGCGGTAGGGTTCAAGCGTGAGGGGCGACTACAAAAAACTACAAACATGGCGGACGCGACATGAAGCCTCCACGATTTACGGTTTTGGGACTGTCGTGAATGCCCCACCGCCGCCGTGAACTGCGCATGCGCGGGACTATTTGTCGTTGACTTTGCTTTGCTGTCTTGTTGTTCAGTCAGACTCTGATCAATAGTATCCATTAAAACCGATCAACTCAAGTATAATCATTTGAGTATTTTATCTCCAACATGCTGCAGTTTCTGGTGAGTTAATATGAATATTTATACTCACAATAATAATCATAATAATAATAATAATAATAATAATCATGTTAATGTGTTGTTTCAGGCTGGCTTCACGCTGGGTAACGTGGTGGGGATGTACCTGGCCCAGAACTACGACGTGAGCATCGATAATATCGTATAAATATCGTATAATATCGTATATATATATATATAACGTCCAGATATCGCAAGATGTAACTGTCCTATCGCGAGATGTGGGGGGGGGGGGGGGGAGAACCGTCGAGATGGCGAACAGTCCAGATATCGCGATATAAAACCGTTCTATCTGTCCTGCGATACGTCATAGCGCGGTGTGTTACATTCTATCGCGAGATGTGGCGCACGTCGCTCTGACGATATGAAAAACCGTCACATCGCGATATGAAAAACCGTCACATCGCGTTATGAAAAACCGTCACATCGCGATATGAAAAACCGTCACATCGCGTTATGAAAAAACGTCACATCGCGATATGAATAAACGTCACATCGCGATATGAAAAACCATCATGAAACTGTTATATCGCGATATGAATAAACGTCACATCGCGATATGAACGGTCGTATTGCGACGTGTGGCCCCACACTGACAACAACACAACATTTCACCCAATTAAACAGTGAAAATGTCCTTCCCAAGGTGCCCAACATCTCCAAGAAGATCGAGGCGTTCAAGAAGGACGTGGAGGCCAAGAAGAAGCCGCCAGAGTAACCGATAAAAAGATATAAAAGAAATAATAGAAACTGGAAAAACTTTATTTTGTATAAGATTTTGCTTTCATTGAAATGCGACATTTGTATACATTGATGAAAAGATAAATCATATTTAAAAAGAATGTCTAACTGTGCCCGGGAGAGTATTATTTTTCTTTCCTTAAATCGAAGTGTTTGTATCGGGTTAGAATAAAACCTTGTGTTGCAGTGGTCCACTTGTAAGGCACTTTGGACATTTTATAGAACGTATTATGTATTGAGACATGATACACTGCACTTACTTGAATGTAGCGCGATATTTATACATCTACTAGATTTGAATTGTGTGTTGAAAAAAAAAGAATAGCCAAAGAGATCTGATCTCAAAGTTCGGAAAATAAATGACATTTCAATAGTTTTCAGATTCGTTTTGCTTGCTACTTTTTGCCCGTTTTGGATTTCTTTCTTCCCTTCACCTTCTTCTTCCCTTTCTTTTTCTTTGGCCACCCGAAGCCCCTGAACTCCAGACAGTGCATTGCATTGTGGGAGATGTAGTACAGGTTGGTCATGGCTGCGGGGCTGAGGATGTCCACCTGAGTAGCAGCAGCAGCAGCAGCAGCAGTAGTGGCCCCCGCTGGGGTTTTCTTCTTGGCACCGGGCGACCTCTTCCTGGCAGCCGGCCCTGGCTTCGCCGACTTCCTGGCAGGCCTGGCGCCGTGGGGCCGCCCGTTATTTGCTTTGGCGGGCTTTGAATAAAACAAAAATAACAAAAAAAGAGCATCCTCTACTGTAGTTTATGAACCGACGACTTCATCAAACTCCAGCATATCGTTAATTTACTGTACTTTACCATTATGAAGGCGTTCCTCTTGTGACCGGTCACGTCATCCGTCCACAGCTGCTGTGAACTAAACTACAGATCATCAATATGAACTAATAAACCAAAATCAATCATGATTAAGTCAGAGGTCAGCAGGACCGTCATATAACTCAAAGTGTGCAACCATAAACGGCCAATAACCAATGTGAAGCAAGTATTAATATCATGCAGTCAGGGAAATATCTTACCTTGGCACTCGGCAACAACTTGGCTCTGGATGGGACAGCGATAGCGCATTTGTTTGCATGTTGTTGTCCTAGAGACTACATGGGCCTCCGTCGCTGGCTCAACGGAGGCGGCCTTTCACCACCAGCCTGTAAATTCCCCACCGGCCTTTTATTGCATCCGAGGGGCAGCCTGGCAACAGCTCGTAAACACAGCAGCCAACACAACACAACTTTACTCAACTCAACCTTGACTTACAGTGGAGATTCGTGGGGGACGTCGTCGTGGCCTCATATTGCTTCACACACACACACACACACACAAACAAAGCAGACACCCAGAGATGTGATCATTTTGTTCTTATTATTGTCATTATTTGATCCTCAGTACACAACGTTAACAAGTCAGTCGTCGGTATGAAACTACTTTCAAATTCTTTGGCAGCTCGTAATTGAAGTGACAGTCGACAGTGGGTGCTCGCAGCGCCTATGGGTGCCCCCCACCCTACCCACCCTGGAGTAGTTTTGACATCTGTAACATGCGAGTACATTCATCAACGTAGAGCAATGAAGTGGATGATAAGACACATGCAGACGGCTCTCAGAGCCTCTCCGTCATGCACCTCATATATAAATACAGACAAAAGGCTTTTAAGATCGGAAATCCAATATGGACTCGAAGAACCTTCTCGGAGCACAACAAACCAAAAGGCAGATTACAACACGTAAGGTTTACAACGTGGAGAATTGTGGAGGGGAAATGCGTCCACAAACAAATTGTACACACAGAAGTACACACGTCCTTGCCATACGATGTAAACGTGAACATTTTGAAACAAAGGGAAAAATCTATCAACTCATCAAAGTTAAGAGTCGAGAGGCGCTTCTGGTGAAGTGAGTTTGCGTCTCGCGGGGTTCATGGTTTTAAATAAAGAAGAGCTGTAATAATAATAATAATTATCATGGCACAATGTTGCTCTATAGGCTGCTCTCAGACTACAGAAGCTCTTGGGGTGCCTGTTGGGGGGCTACTAGGCTACTGAAAAGGGGGAAAAACGAAAACGGATCGGGTGATAAGAGGAAACGCGATCGTGCATCAAGAGCATCGATTCAGAAAGACGGGCAACGCTGTGCACGTCCTTCTTATTTGTGGTTCAACAACAACAACAACAACAACCCGACTGAACGATGAAACAAACAAACGACCGAGTCAACGAAAATCTTTATAAATACAATTCCCCCCCCCCCCCCCCCTTCCAAAAGGAAATAGCAGTAATACAATACAATCAAATAGTACGGCAGTACTGAGAATACAAACAAGAGAGAGAGAGTTTTAGTGACAGTATTTAGTTTGGGGGTTGAGGAGTGGTGGGCGGTGTTGAAGTTATCGGGGGGGGGGGGCAGGTGTTGGGTGGTGGCCGTGGGGGGCGTGGCCGTGGGCCCCGGCTACTGCGTGGAGATGAGCTGCACGATCATGTGGATGATGCGGGAGCCGCGGCGGCAGCTGCACAGGTCCATGCTGGGGCTGCGAATCTTGTCCTCCAGCAGTTGGTCGAGCTCGCAGCGCAGCGCCCGCACCAGCTCCCGCACCTGGTGACCGCGACGAGGAATTACAACACACACACACAACACACACACACACCACACCCACACACAACACAACACAACAACACACACACACACAACACAAACACAAACACACAAACAAACACACACGCAAACGCATACGCAAAACATTAGCGCTCCTGTAATGCCGACATTGCTTGTTGATTTAACTTCAACGTGGAAAAAAAGGTCATCTTTGCATCCCCTCAGGTTATGTGCCGTGTGATTTACCTGCTGAAACCGCGATTTAGAAACGTTTTAGACTCAAGTACATAAACCTATACATTTTACGGCTCACTATATCAAATAAAATGTATAGAAATAAAGACAAATCAAATGAGTATCCCTTAAATTGTGCCCCACGATTGTCGACAACATCTAACTAAATATAAAAAGGACAAAAAAGGCATCAAAATGGGATTCATTTTGTGCCAATTTCGGGTCTATGCTTGACAAAACCATGTCCAATATATGGAATTGGCTCAAAACAAACCAAAACATCTCTCCGCCCCCCCCACACATGCCCCAGTGCCCCGCCCACCTGGTAGGAGGCGGCGGCGGATCGGATCCAGCCGTCGTCCAGGGAGATGAGGAAGTCGCCCTTGTGCAGCTCCACGTTGGACGCGGCCGCCGCCGAACAGCAGCAGCGGGTAGACGGAGACCATGCTGCAGGTCGCGGATGAAACACGCGGCTCGTCTTCACCTTCTCGTGGTCACCAGGTACGGGCTGTCGTAGTAGCGCACCTGCGTCGCGGGGGCAACACAACGACGACGACAACAACACAACACAACACAATCACGCTCGCTTATGTGTCCGATCAAAGTCCAGAGAGTCACGATTGGCTTGACCAAAGGCCTTCGACTTCTACCTCGTATAGTTGCACAGAACTGAAACTCCAAGCCCCGCCCCCCCTCCTTCATACCCCCACTAGTCTACGCTACCGCTGAGGAGGAGGAGGGGGGGGGCTTTTCACCGGATACACCGGATTCGGCAAATGAACGAAAAAGAACCCAACAGAAGCGTCGGAAGCCGGTTTCCGACACATTTCAGAAGAAGCGTGCAGAGGCCTTTAGATAGATAGATCGCTTTAGCCCAACTTCTGGAAGTTCGACAACGGGCAGAGAGAGAGAGAGAGAGACAGACAGAGAGAGACAGAAAAATACAGAGAGATAGAAAGAGACAGAGACAGAGCGATAGAGACAGAGAGCGAAAGACAGAGAGATAGAAAGAGACAGAGAAAGAGAGAGACAGAGGAGACAGAAAGAGAGAGAGAGAGAGAGAGACAGAGAGCGAAAGACAGAGAGATAGAAAGAGAGAGACTGAGAAAGAGAGCGACAGAGGCAGAGACAGAAAGAGAAGAGAGAGAGAGAGAGAGAGAGAGAGAGAGAGGAGAGAGAGAGAGAGAGAGACAGAGAGCGAAAGACAGAGAGATAGAAAGAGAGAGACAGACAGAGAAAGACAGAGAGAGACAGAGAAAGAGAGAGACAGAGAGACAAAGAAAGAAAGAAAGAGGGAGAGATTGTGTATTATCATTATTAATCAATTTCAACTTCACAGATCTTTGGCCAATTAAACTCCGTCTAATTGGCCAAAGATCGTTTCCGTCGTCCTGTCCATCGTACCGGGTAGTTGACGGAGGACGGGTGCACGTTGACGCAGCCGTCGTCCTTGGTCATGAAGCGCAGCTCGTCCGCCTTGGGCTGCAGCATCACGGCGCCTTTGCTGGTCTGCTTGTACTTCCCCTGGGGAGAGCGCACCTGGGAGACACCCCGGCCCCGGACACACGTTTAGAGACGGCACCACGAAAGACGAAGGGGTTTCGGGCGAGTCGGGGGTTCCGTTCGTTCGGATGCTCACCTGGACCACGTTGGGGTAGAGGGCGGCGCACAACATGGCCGACATCAGGCGGATGTTGTCCGAGTTCAGGTTCGCCTGGACGGTGGAGAGACGAGACGAGACGAGACGAGAGGCGATGTGAGGAGAGTTTAGAGTTCATTCGGGTTTCGTCTCAAATAAGTTCGATTTTGGAGTCGAGGGCGGAAAGTTTCAATCTTAGATCTTATGAATGTTGACGTTTGCCATTTGACGATCGAATTTAACACAGATTTGCCTTTTTTTTACATATTTATGATGGCAGGAAAAGTATCAACACAGAGAGTGGACAATTTTATATTTTTATTGCATTTACTGTGTCTGTTTACTGTTTTTAATCATGTAAAGTGTCTTTGAGTACCTTTTAAAGCGCTATATAAAATAAATGTATTATTATTATTCATATATTTGACATTTCGTTGGTCCCCGTGTGTGCGTGTGTGTGTCTGTGTAAGGCTGACCTCTGACCCCGTGGCCTCCAGGACCCCGTCGGTGCCCATGGAGCTGGCCCTCTCGATGACCCTCGCCCGCAGGCCCTCGCGCACGAAGCCGATGTCGGACAGCAGCTCGGTGAACTGCCGCTTCAGACTGGCGATCTCCTGCACGTCGTCGCCGGCGGTGGACAGGAATACAAGTCAAACATGCGCCGCCAAAAAACTACAACTACCAGCAAGGACCTGGGCCCCCGATAGAATCAATCAATCAATCAATCAATCAATCAATCAATTTAAAAGCTGAAAAGCAATATCTTTATGCCATCCCGTTGATTACACAATATAATGTACTTTCTATCTCGAACCGAGTACTTTTCGGCTGCTTAAAAACCAAAGTTACAACTATTCTATGCGGTGTTTAGAGGTATCCCGAGTCGTGATTGGCTGACCTGCAGGCCCCGCCCAGACAGGAAGTTCTCCCGGCAGTAGCGGAAGCCGGCCTGGTTGCCGTTCTTCGCCGCATTGCACCAGCCCTGCAGAGAGAGAGAGGAACGCCCTCGCCACGCCTGGCCGGCCGCACTGCAAGCGGGGATTCTACAACGCGTCTTACTCAGACTCGTACACGTCAGCATCTATCTGCCGAACGACTTGATGCAAATGAAGCAAATATTATTATATAATCTTATTTCCACTTGTAATTAATATAATTGTGTGCATAATAACTGTTGCGGCTTTTTCAACGTCTATTTTCAGTCTTGTCGGCACAAGACGCGTGTAAAATCTCTCTCTGTCTCTCTCTCTCTCTCTCTCTCTCTCTGTCTCTCTCTCTCTCTCTCTGTCTCTCTCTCTCTCTCTCTCTCTCTCTCTCTCTCTCTCTCTCTCTCTCTGTCTCTCTCTCTCTCTCTCTCTCTCTCTCTCTCTGTCTCTGTCTCTCTCTGTCTCTGTCTCTCTCTCTGTCTCTCTCTCTCTCTCTGCAGGGCTGGTGCAATGCGGCGAAGAACGGCAACCAGGCCGGCTTCCGCTACTGCCGGGAGAACTTCCTGTCTGGGCGGGGCCTGCAGGTCAGCCAATCACGACTCGGGATACCTCTAAACACCGCATAGAATAGTTGTAACTTTGGTTTTTAAGCAGCCGAAAAGTACTCGGTTCGAGATAGAAAGTACATTATATTGTGTAATCAACGGGATGGCATAAAGATATTGCTTTTCAGCTTTTAAATTGATTGATTGATTGATTGATTGATTGATTGATTCTATCGGGGGCCCAGGTCCTTGCTGGTAGTTGTAGTTTTTTGGCGGCGCATGTTTGACTTGTATTCCTGTCCACCGCCGGCGACGACGTGCAGGAGATCGCCAGTCTGAAGCGGCAGTTCACCGAGCTGCTGTCCGACATCGGCTTCGTGCGCGAGGGCCTGCGGGCGAGGGTCATCGAGAGGGCCAGCTCCATGGGCACCGACGGGGTCCTGGAGGCCACGGGGTCAGAGGTCAGCCTTACACAGACACACACACGCACACACGGGGACCAACGAAATGTCAAATATATGAATAATAATAATACATTTATTTTATATAGCGCTTTAAAAGGTACTCAAAGACACTTTACATGATTAAAAACAGTAAACAGACACAGTAAATGCAATAAAAATATAAAATTGTCCACTCTCTGTGTTGATACTTTTCCTGCCATCATAAATATGTAAAAAAAAGGCAAATCTGTGTTAAATTCGATCGTCAAATGGCAAACGTCAACATTCATAAGATCTAAGATTGAAACTTTCCGCCCTCGACTCCAAAATCGAACTTATTTGAGACGAAACCCGAATGAACTCTAAACTCTCCTCACATCGCCTCTCGTCTCGTCTCGTCTCGTCTCTCCACCGTCCAGGCGAACCTGAACTCGGACAACATCCGCCTGATGTCGGCCATGTTGTGCGCCGCCCTCTACCCCAACGTGGTCCAGGTGAGCATCCGAACGAACGGAACCCCCGACTCGCCCGAAACCCCTTCGTCTTTCGTGGTGCCGTCTCTAAACGTGTGTCCGGGGCCGGGGTGTCTCCCAGGTGCGCTCTCCCCAGGGGAAGTACAAGCAGACCAGCAAAGGCGCCGTGATGCTGCAGCCCAAGGCGGACGAGCTGCGCTTCATGACCAAGGACGACGGCTGCGTCAACGTGCACCCGTCCTCCGTCAACTACCCGGTACGATGGACAGGACGACGGAAACGATCTTTGGCCAATTAGACGGAGTTTAATTGGCCAAAGATCTGTGAAGTTGAAATTGATTAATAATGATAATACACAATCTCTCCCTCTTTCTTTCTTTCTTTGTCTCTCTGTCTCTCTCTTTCTCTGTCTCTCTCTCTCTCTCTCTCTCTCTTCTATCTCTCTGTCTTTCTCTCTGTCTCTCTCTCTCTCTCTCTCTCTCTCTCTCTCTCTCTCTCTCTGTCTCTCTCTGTCGCTCTCTTTCTCAGTCTCTCTCTTTCTATCTCTCTGTCTTTCGCTCTCTGTCTCTCTCTCTCTCTCTCTCTCTCTCTCTCCTCTCTCTCTTTCTCTCTCTCTCTCTTTCGCTCTCTCTCTTCCTCTGTCTCTGTCTCTTTCTATCTCTCTGTATTTTTCTGTCTCTCTCTGTCTGTCTCTCTCTTTCTCTCTCTGCCCGTTGTCGAACTTCCAGAAGTTGGGCTAAAGCGATCTATCTATCTAAAGGCCTCTGCACGCTTCTTCTGAAATGTGTCGGAAACCGGCTTCCGACGCTTCTGTTGGGTTCTTTTTCGTTCATTTGCCGAATCCGGTGTATCCGGTGAAAAGCCCCCCCCCTCCTCCTCCTCAGCGGTAGCGTAGACTAGTGGGGGTATGAAGGAGGGGGGGCGGGGCTTGGAGTTTCAGTTCTGTGCAACTATACGAGGTAGAAGTCGAAGGCCTTTGGTCAAGCCAATCGTGACTCTCTGGACTTTGATCGGACACATAAGCGAGCGTGATTGTGTTGTGTTGTGTTGTTGTCGTCGTCGTTGTGTTGCCCCGGCGACGCAGGTGCGCTACTACGACAGCCCGTACCTGGTGTACCACGAGAAGGTGAAGACGAGCCGCGTGTTCATCCGCGACTGCAGCATGGTCTCCGTCTACCCGCTGCTGCTGTTCGGCGGCGGCCGCGTCAACGTGGAGCTGCACAAGGGCGACTTCCTCATCTCCCTGGACGACGGCTGGATCCGATTCGCCGCCGCCTCCTACCAGGTGGGCGGGGCACTGGGGCATGTGTGGGGGGGGCGGAGAGATGTTTTGGTTTGTTTTGAGCCAATTCCATATATTGGACATGGTTTTGTCAAGCATAGACCCGAAATTGGCACAAATGAATCCCATTTTGATGCTTTTTTGTCCTTTTTATATTAGTTAGATGTTGTCGACAATCGTGGGCACAATTTAAGGGATACTCATTTGATTTGTCTTTATTTTCTATACATTTTATTTGATATAGTGAGCCGTAAAATGTATAGGTTTATGTACTTGAGTCTAAAACGGTTTCTAAATCGGGTTTCAGCAGGTAAATCACACGGCACATACCTGAGGGGATGCAAAGACGACCTTTTTTTCCACGTTGAAGTTAAATCACAAGCAATGTCGGCATTACAGGAGCGCTAATGTTTTGCGTATGCGTTTGCGTGTGTGTGTGTGTGTGTGTGTGTGTGTGTGTGTGTGTGTGTGTGTGTGTGTTGTAATTCCTCGTCGCGGTCACCAGGTGGCGGAGCTGGTGCGGGCGCTGCGCTGCGAGCTCGACCAACTGCTGGAGGACAAGATTCGCAGCCCCAGCATGGACCTGTGCAGCTGCCGCCGCGGCTCCCGCATCATCCACATGATCGTGCAGCTCATCTCCACGCAGTAGCCGGGGCCCACGGCCACGCCCCCCACGGCCACCACCCAACACCTGCCCCCCCCCCCCCGATAACTTCAACCACCGCCCACCACTCCTCAACCCCCAAACTAATACTGTCACTAAAACTCTCTCTCTCTCTTGTTTGTATTCTCAGTACTGCCGTACTATTTGATTGTATTGTATTACTGCTATTTCCTTTTGGAAGGGGGGGGGGGGGGGAATTGTATTTATAAAGATTTTCGTTGACTGTGTGTGTGTGTGTGTGTCTGACAGAGAGAGAGAGAGAGAGAGACAGAGAGAGATTTTACACGCGTCTTGTGCCGACAAGACTGAAAATAGACGTTGAAAAAGCCGCAACAGTTATTATGCACACAATTATATTAATTACAAGTGGAAATAAGATTATATAATAATATTTGCTTCATTTGCATCAAGTCGTTCGGCAGATAGATGCTGACGTGTACGAGTCTGAGTAAGACGCGTTGTAGAATCCCCGCTTGCAGTGCGGCCGGCCAGGCGTGGCGAGGGCGTTCCGGAAGCTTCTCTCCGACCGCTCAAACCACAACACTACTTACGTCTTTGTCTTCATCGTATTCTTCTTCTCATTCTTCTTCTTCTTCTTCTTCTTCTCCTCCTTACATCGTAGTACCAAAGTAGTACCAAAGAAGTGCCAAAGAGCTCTGCGAGTACCAAAGAGTGTGCGTGTGTGTGTGTGTGTGTGTGTGTACCTTGTAGGCCTGCAGCAGGGCCAGGTGGTCACTGTTGGCGAGGGCGAAGTTCAGCTTCTTCTCGTTGGCCTCATCCCTCTTGTCCCACGGAGACACCTGAGGAGGAGGAGGAGCAGGAGGAGCCAGAGGAGCAGGAGGAGGAGCCAGAGGAGGAGGAGGAGGAGGGCACACCTTAATGCCTTCATAACTCTTCATCTTTAATACATACAGTATGTTCCTACAAGTCATCAGTACTTATTAGCTCGACAAGAATATAGACAGAGAGAGACAGAGA
>PIJE02000600.1:39430-54430 GCA_002895965.2 Coryphaenoides rupestris
CGTTAATGGTTAATCCGAAACCGTCGGACAGGACAAAGAACCCGGAGCCGCCGACCGACCGACAACCGCTGGATGGTGAAACAATAATAATAATAAATAGTAATCAATAAATAAGATTGTCCACCACCCCCTCACACACACACACACACACACACACACACACACACAATACCAAGTAATTCGGATACATATCTACAAAAAAACAAACAGCTGTTACAGAATATATATAATAGCCTAGCCCCCCCCCCCATTTCCTGTTCAATATTCAAAATGATCGATCAATTCAAGGGACCGATGACCGACCAGAGCCACCGACCGTAGGTGCGGTTGGTGGAGAGACCAGAGCCACCGACACCGGGGGGGCCACTGGGGGCCTCTTGTCAAACAAAGGACCGTTTCCAGGGGGGGAAAGCAAACAGCACACACACACACACACACACACACACACATACATACTGTACATACATACACACGCACGCAGACATACACACACACACACACACATACTGTACATACATACACACACGCAGACACACACACACATACACACACACGCACACACACACACACACAGAACACACACACACACACACACACACACACACACACACACACACACAAAACCACACAGACAACACAACACAAGACAACACAACACAAGACAACACAACACAAGACAAGACAAGACAAGACAAGACAAGACAAGACAAGACAAGACAAGACAAGACAAGACAACACAAGACAACAGACAAGACAAGACAAGACAAGACAAGAAAAGGCAATGCAGTGGCTGGTGAAGAGGTGGAAGCAGACGCCGGAGGCCACGCGGCCGGCCCGGCCCCGCCGCTGCAGCGCGTTGGCTCGGGACACCCACGAGTCCTCCAGACTCTCCATGCTCCTGGACGCATCGTACCTGGAGGGAGGGAGGGAGGGAGGGAGGGAGAGAGGGAGGGAGGAGAGAGGGAAGGGGAGAGAGGGGAGGAGGGAGTGAGAGAGAGAGGGAGAGAGAGAAGGAGAGAGGGAGGGACAGAGAGAGGGAGGGAGAGAGGGACAGAGAGAGGGAGGGAGAGACAGAGAGAGAGAGGGAGAAAGGGAGAGAGGGACAGAGCGAGGGAGTGAGAGAGAGGGAAGAGGAGGGAGTGAGAGAGAGGGAAGAGGAGGGAAGGGAGGGAAGGAGAGAAGGAGAGAGGGAGGGAGGGAGGGAGAGGAGGGAGTGAGGAGAGAGGGAGCGGAGGGATGGGGGGGGCTCGTTAAAGGAGCAGCTCGTTAAAGGACTCTCCTATAATAATAATAATAATAATAACCAGCGATTAACCGTCCCTCGCGAGCGATTGTTTCTGGTTACCTCTTCTCCTTCATCTTGCCCGAGTCGATGACGTAGACGACGTCGTCGATGGTGACCGACGTCTCGGCGATGTTGGTGGAGATGATCACCTTGGTGACGTCCTTCGGCGGCCGCGTGAACACCGCCTGCTGCTCTTCGTTGGACAGCGACGAGTGCAGCGGGTACACCACGCACCTGACCCACACACACACACACACACACACACACATCCAAGTTAAAGGTGCTATGCTTTAAGATAAGATAGAACTTTATTAATCCCGAAGGAAATTCTTGGTTGCATAGCAATACAGTATAATAAAACAATAGAGAAATGAACAGAATAATAAAAATAAACTAACCGATTTACAAATGTACAGTCAAAATATACAAATATATATATTATAATAATTATAATTAAATATATATATATTCAGACGGCAAAGACAATTTGGCATAATTGAAGTGTAATACAGCTGTGATAATAATAATAGTTAGGGGACGTATTGCACATGATAGAAAGAATATTAAGAATATTGAACATAATGTTGGAGAAGTATTGGACATGACATTAAGAAGTACTGCACATGATGTTGGGCAGTAATATTAATATTGCACGTATTAATATACGTGCAATATTACGGTGACCTCGGCGGTGACCTCGGCGAGCCACCTGGACTTGCCCCTGTTGTTGAACATCCTGTTGGACTGTAGCTGCTCGTACAGCATCTTGATCTCCGCCAGGCCCGGCATGAACACCAGCACCGCACCTGGAGAGAGGCGAGGCAGGTCAGTGTCAATGCCGATCTCTCTCTCTCGCTCTCTCTCTCCTCCCCTCCCCTCCCTCTCTCTCTGGTTAATCCCGTGTCTCACCGGGGGGGTAGTCGTGGGGCCCGTCCACGATCCACTCCAGCAGGCTCTCCACCAGGTCCATGTTGATCTTGTCCAGGTCCATGGCGGAGATGGTCTTCAGCACGGACTTGCTCACGTCTGCGGACCACGGGGGACAACATGGTCACGCTCGGGTGAGACCCCACAGGTGAGAACACGGAGGAGGCTGGGACCGATCTGATTGGACGTTGTGTCGCGTGTCGAAGGTATGCAGGTTACCGATGACAAAAGTCAGGAGCGTATGGCAAAAGAATAAGACGTTGAAACTTGTTGAAAGTTTCCTAAAAAATTATGTGCAATTATATGCCTTTCTATATCAGGACAAAGTGCTAAAACTATGCAAATCTCAACGTCTGGGAAGGTGACAAACACATGTGTGTGTGTCAGTATATAACTAATTACAAACTTATTACTGATAAAACAGCAAAAATAAACATCAAGTAAATAAATGCAAAGACTTTTTATGAATAGACCTTTAGGTGCAAACGTGGCTTAAATTCAACCGCCAATCAACCACCAACCAAATCACCCGGTGTCTCATCTCCCGTGCTGACCTTTGAACCTGATGGTGAGCTCGGGCAGACCCAGCTGCTGGTCAGGGATAGAGTCCTTGACGAAGTCCTTCCTGGACAGCGACATGAAGTTCCAGGTGTCGTCCGCCAGGTCATCCATCACCGCCTTCGACGCGCCGCCTCCTCTTCCTCCTCCTCCTCCTCGTCCACCAGAGGAGGAGTTCTGTTTCCCCGAACGCATGAACGGGCTCCCGTCCTCGATCACGTAGCTGGACGGAATCATAATTTGATGTCAGGTATAAAATAAAGGCTTGTTTGAGCCATTGTAGCTCCTGGAGTTATAAAACTTTATTTACACCGGCGTCATTAACATAACGCCACATTCTATGTCGTTTACCGGGTCTTGGCAATGGCGTCTTCGAGGAAGAACTGATCCACGGGAAACGTCCGCCCTAGAATAAAATAAAACAAGAGAGATCAGAACAAGGGGAGGGTGGAGGTGAGAAGTGTGTGTATGTGTGTGTGTGTGTGTGTGTGTGTGTGTTGTGTGTGTGTGTGTGGTGTGTGTGTGTGTGTGTGTGTGTGTGTGTGCGTGCGCGCGCGGAGTACCAACCCGGTATGTGGATGGTGCTGCAGTTGTAGAAGTACTCGGAGAAGAGGTTGGCGTTGAGCGTGGCACTCATCAGGATGATCTTCATGTCGGGCCGGTTCACCATCAGGTCCTTGAGCACCAACAGCAGGAAGTCACTGGGAAAGCAACATGGCCGATAAGTACAGTAGCATTCACGACGATAAGCTAGACCAGAAGCTGAGTACGGTTACTTGGATACGTGGTTTTATGTTTAACTTTGATATTGTACAAAAAAAGGACAAAAATGGGCGCTTTCCGTGCGGCGCGACCTCTGACCTTTCCTCGGTGCGCTCGTGCACCTCGTCGACGATGATGTGCGTGACCCCCGGGAGGTCGGCCTCGCCCTCCAGCCTCCGCAGCAGCACCCCCGTGGTGCAGTACAGGAGCCGCGTGGCCGCAGACTACCAGGAGAGGGCGGTAGAGGACACACACACACACACACACACACACACACACACACACACACACACACACACACACACACACACACACACACACACACACCACACACACACACACACACACACACACACACACACACACACACACACACACAGACCACAGAGAGAGAGAGAGAGGCTTGTGAGGAGGAGACAGACGGACCTCCCCTTCGCACCTGCGGCGTCTAGCCCCGCCCCCCTCCACCCTACCCTACCCTACCTGAGACTGAACTACTACCTGTACCATCAGCTGTATTCATTGGTCTGTTAAATGACTCCTCCCAAGTGACTATAAAGAGTTTAAAAGTTTTAAAGAAGTCTTAAAAGGCTTTAGATGAAGAAAACAAATACAAATCTCTTTACCAGTATATTTCATGTTTGTTACTTTTCATATATTCTTATGCATATGACTATTTGTGTTGTATTTGTGATAAAAATATAAAAAATATATGTAGATATAAATCCTTTTATATTTTATGATTTTCCATTCCCACACTTTTAGCATTATTTCCCCATCTTGAGCAAAGCCACCATGGCAACCACTTCTCTCTATACTATATCTATATAATACATCTACATTAATATATCTTCATAATAAAGTCCTCAGACACGGGAAAGGGGCGGGGGGAAGAAGGGGGCGGGGTCCCTGGCCTCACCCTGACGGTCTCCAGGCGGATCTGGTAGCCCACGGAGGCGCCCAGCCGCTCGCCGCGCTCCTCGGCCACGCGCTGCGCCACCGAGATGGCGGAGATGCGGCGGGGCTGCGTGCAGATGATGTTGGCCACGTCCTCGGCCCGGCCCCCCCGCAGCGTGTCGTCCAGGATGAACTGGGGGATCTGGGTGGTCTTACCGCAGCTATGGGGACGAGACAGGGATAATGATGAGATAATGAAAGTCCCTTATGCGAGATAATGACGGCCACGTATGTGAGCTAATGAGATAATGATGATCCCTTATGTGAGATAATGATGATCCCTTATGTGAGATAATGAGAGACAATGACGGTCCCTTATGCGAGATAATGGAGGTCCCTTATGCGAGAGAATGAGAGATAACGCCATTCCCTTATGTGAGATAATGAGAGATAATGGCAGTCCTTTATGTGAGATAATGTGGTAATAGACGGTCCCTTATGCAAGATAATGAGAGTCAATGATGCTCCCTTATGCGAGATCATGAGAGATAATGAGGGTCCCTTATGCGAGATAATGCAAGATAACGAGGGCCCCTTATGTGAGATAATGAGAGGTAATGCGGGCGGCGCCTCACCCGGTCATGCCGCTGACCACCAGCACCTGGCAGTTGTCGAGCAGGTCCAGGATGGTGTTCCTCTCCTGCCAGGCGGGGAGCTTCTGTCTCTGCTGCAGCATGGAGCTGTAGCGACGCGACGACTACACACACACACACACACACACACACACACACACACGACACACACACACCTTGACACTTAGCTAGGAGGCGGAGCCCGGGGATCGAACCAGCAACCTTTTAGTTGTTGTCATTCTCACCGGCTTCCTGCGGTACTCCCGGCAGAGTTTTCCGTTCTCATGCAGGACGTTGTCCATCCGGTACTCGTGTTTGCGCACCATCCGCTTCCGGAGGTTGACGTAGCTCTCCGTCTCCACCTCCACGCCGCCGCCTTCACCGTCCTCATCCTCCTCCTCCTCCTCGTCCCCTTCGTCCAGGGCCTCCACCTCCACGTCGGCCCTCCCTTTGTCTGCACGAGGAGACCGGACACAAAAAAAGGATGTGATGTTTGTTGAATTCATACAGAGAAGGACGTTCATAAGCATTCGTGTTGATTGGCATTGATTACCCTCCGGTCTCAACCATTATCAGCCAGTCGTATATGTAAACATCTTATTTGTTATCGTTGTTCTACGTTTGACTTGACCACCATTTATTTTTATTTTCCTTTGCATTTGCTCCTGTAACGCCTGAATTTCCCTCACAGGATTAATGGTGTTATCTAATCAGATCTGCACATCCTTCAGATTCTGGCTCTGATTCTGATTCTGATTCAGGAGACGGAGGAGTTTGGATTCCCGACGGCTGAGAGGAGACCTCCGCCCCTCCGTCCGGTCGCTGTGTTCCCTCACCATCTCTCCACCTCTGGCCCGGTCGCTGCTGCGGAGTGGTCGCCGAGGTACCGTTGCTGCCGCTGCTGCCGTTGGCCGGAGCGGGCTTGGCGCCGGCGGTTTTACTCTTGGCGGCCGAGGTACCAAGTAAGGAGTAAGACGAGGAGGACGAGGAGGGGGGGAGAGGGGGAGGCTGGAGCGGCGTGGCGACGACGGCGGCGGGCGGGAGGGGCGGGGGGGAGCTGTACTTGTGTTGCTGCGCGACGGGGGACGCCAGCAGCTCGGGCAGCGTGGCCTCGTCCTCCAGGCAGGTGATGAGCGTGTACACCACCGGCTCGCCGCTGCGCGCCGCCGCCACCGCCTCGGAGAACAGCCGCTCGCTGGCCGCCAGCCGCACGGCGAGGGGCACCGCCTCGTCGTTGGTGCTGAAGGCCACCACGGGCGGCTGGAAGGGGTAGCGGTTGCCCCGCGGGAAGCGCACCACCAGCTCGTACTCGGGCGGCGCGTCGCTGCTGAAGCCCGGCTGGCTGCGGGCCATGGTGGACGGCGACGCCGACCTCTGACCCCCGCCGGCGGTGGGCATCTGGTGCTTGAACTTGCACTTGCTGCCGAAGCGGCAGCCCTGGCCACGCAGGTAAAATCGGCAGACGTCGCGGACGTGGACCACCCCGTTGCCGTTGGAGCTGTGGTTACCAGAGCCACCGCCGTTCCTGGCGATGGCGTCGGCCAGGAAGGGCAGGTCGAGGGTCACCGTCCACACGGCGTTGGCGATGCGCTCCTCGAAGCGGTCGCCGTAGATGGCGGCAAGCGCCAGCGCCTCCTCCTCCCGTTGGCTCAAGCACTCGTCCATGGGCGCCCCCTGCAGGCCGTCGGGCGAGACCGCCTCGGGGCCGAAGCGCTCCGTGAACACCTGGCCCAGGAGCCGCTCCAGCGTGGCACCAAACTCCCCGCCGTCCTCCTGCAGCGCCCGTCGGCTGCGCTCGCGGTCGAAACCATACCTGGAGGAGGGAACGGTGAGCTTAGCATTAAAGCAGTCATCTCGAGGATTTATGTTTCGTGCTGTTTGGCGACACCTACGGCGAAAAAGCGGTAACTGCATCCATACAGTGGCGCGTAGGTGCCGTCGGTCTCACCTGCATAATCGGCCGATCGCAAATGGCGAGATGATGGGCTCCGGCGAGTGGCGGTCCTCCTCCTCGTCCGAGTCCACCGCCGGCTCCACCACGTCCCAGTCTGCTGCCGGCGCCAGAGTATCGGGCTCGTCTCGTGGAAGAGTCTTCCAGAACTGTCCGTCCTGGCGGTGGTCCAGCTCGTCGTACTCCTCCGCCTCTCCTTCCTCCTCCTCCTCCTCGTCGTCTTCCTCCATGTCATAATAGTCAGAGCCCGATTCGCTGTGAGGGAGGAGATGGTATTTACTCTCAGAGTCATCGTAATAAGTAACAACGGATAAGTAATATTCACAATGAGTGAAGTCTTTCTAAAAACACTCCCCCACTCACTCGTCAAGCTCCTCCTCCTCCTCGTCCTGGGCCTGGAGCTCCTTCAGGAGCTCACGGAGCTGCTCCTGGTTCTCCGTGGTCATGGAGATGGTCTGCAGGGGCATGCTTCCCAGGGGGCCCTCGACGCGGGGCCGCGGCGGCTGGGACGGGGGCGTGGGGAGCATGTCCGCCAGCTTGGGCCGCACCCGGTCCCTCTCCGCCACCAGCGACCGGGGGAGACCTCTGCCCCTTCCTCGGCCTCCACCTCCACCTCGACCAACTCCACCTCCACCTCCACCTCGACCACCACCTCGCCCGCGACCACCTCCTCCTCCACCACCACGGCCTCCACCCCTGCTGCCACCCCGCCGTCCTCCTCCTCCTCCTCTTCCTCCACCTCTGCTCGATGCAGGTCTGCTGGGGGCACAGAGGCAGGACAACAACGGGTGGAGATATTAATTAATAGGGGAAGACAGAAAATTTACTTTTATTTATGATTGCAATAATAAGTACGCAAATAATAATAGATTTCCGCCGTAGTACCTGGTAGAACGGCTAGGTCCGAAGTCCAGGCTGAAATCATCTCCATCCTCCCAGCCGCCATACGCGCCCTTCTTACTCCCTCCTCCAACTCCTCCACCACCACCTCCACCTCCACCTCCTCCTCCTCCTCCTCCTCCTCGACTACGACCACCACCACCTCCTCCACCTACTCCTCCTCCTCCTCCTCTTGGCTTGTTGAACCTCCCGCCGCCTCGATTGGGCTTCCCACCTCTCCTCCTGGTACTCATCGCTCTGAGGAGCCATGGAAGGGAAGGTTAGACAACATCTCACACACACACACACACGTGATGACGTCATCAAGCCAAGCCACCCATCACCATGGCGACAGCATCACTCAAGTTGCTATGGTGATGGTGATGATGATGATTGACAGCCTCAGCATCAGCATCACCAGCAGCTGTCAATCACTGCCCAGCCATCCATATCCAACACAATAAACAACAACAACAACATGACACGTGACCCATGACAGAGGTGTGACATGATGATTGACAGCCGTCACTCAGGCACTGATGTGTATTGATCAGGTGACGTCATGGAAACTCTTGAGTTGCTAGCTTAGCTTAGCTTAGCTCGCTACCTAGCTAGCCGGCGTCACATCCTCACGTTAATAATAATAATAATAAACAAACAAAAACATGTGGAAAACATGACGGCGAGGCTGTTAAAGCAGACGCGTACCTCCTCGGCTCAGGTCATCGACTTTAAAGTGAAGCAGAGAAGTTGAAACGCGGGAACAACGTTAGCGTAGCAACAACCAGCTGATGGTTGCCGGTATCTGCGTGCTACTGCTGCCGGTGTCTGCGAGCGGCGTGCTACTGCTATCTGATTGGCTCGAGCACGATGAGGCTCTGTCACCGGTGAACGCGAGTTGTTCTCTGATTGGCTGAAGCCCCGCTGATGGTGGCCGGTGCCTGCGAACCGCTTTCTGATTGGCTGAAGCGTGCTGATGGTCGGTCAGCGGTGAACGCGAGTTGCTCTCCGATTGGCTGAAGCCCCGCTGATGGTTGCCGGTGTCTGCGAGCTGCGTGCGAACCGCTCTCTGATTGGCTGAAGCACGATGAGGCTCGGTCACCGGTGTCTGCGAGCTGCTCTCTGATTGGCTGGCCCTGAGGTCAACAATCAACAGTGACGCGTTTCCCGGTTACGATAAAATGTCCACTTTTTTAAATTATGTAATTTTTTTATTTGTCCATACACCTTCTTGAATAAAAAAAAGTGCGTGGTTTCCATCTTAGTTTCCGTCATCATTTATTTATAATTATTTTGTATTTGTTATTAGTCACCATGACAACGGCTGCTGCAGAGCAGAGAGAAGAGATACTTGGGGCCTCATTCTCTCTTATAACCTTTTTTAATTGCTTAATTCATTCATTCATTCATTGACCAGAGATGTCAGGTAAGGATGAGAGTGAGAGTGTGTGTGTGTGTGTGTGTGGGGGGGTGTGTGCGTGTGTGTGTGTGTGTGTGTGTGTGTGTGTGAGCATGCGTGTGTGTGTGTGTGTGTGTGTGTGAGCATGCATGTGTGTGTGTGTGTGTGTGTGTGTGTGTGTGTGTGTGTGTGCATGTGTCAAATTAACAATTATACAATGTGTTGTTTTCAGAGGAAAGTCCACTAAAAGTGTCCTATGTTTTCCCAAATGGGGACAGTTATGGTGAGTATAATTAATTAATTAGTTAATTAATTGGCAAAATGGTTTCATTAACACATGATTTCCTGTTTCCTGGTTCCTGTTTCCCGGTCTGTTCTTCTCCCTGTGTATTCCGGTTGTGTCTGTCTGCAGAGGGAGAATGCAGTCGATCTGAATCGGGCGTGGTGATGAGGAGTGGGCGGGGCCAGCAGATCTCAGCCAATGGCGTCTCGTACACCGGAGAGTGGCGGGAGGATAAGGTGTGATGGACGTGTGTGTGTGTATGTGTGTGTGTGTCAGACATGAGGTGAGGGAGGTAGGGAAGGAAGGAAGGAGGGAGGTAGAGACAAGTCAAAAAACAAAATCATATTTCGGTGTCTTCTTGTCCACGCTGTGAGAAGTCTCGGTTATCCATGAGTTCAGAGAGACTTTCATTCACAATCTTCACTCCTCTCCCCAGATGAATGGTGGAGGAACCGTGACGTATCCCTCCGGAGCGACCTACGAAGGGCAGTTCCAAGACAACCGGTACCACGGCGTGGGGACCTACAGGTTCCCCGACGGGTCCCAGTACATGGGCGACTTCTGCGACAACAGGTAGAACAAGGACAACAAGAAGATGGCCTCCTCCAATCTGTCTCGTGTTGTCTTCGTGTCCCAGACTGCTTCTCTCAGAGCGAGCTTTTGCAGAGTGGCTTAGAAGTGGGGTTTAGAGTGTTTGAGGCTACGTTTTGTTGATGGTTTGGCCTGATGGTTGTGGGTTCGCTCCCCAATGCCTGTGTGTGTGTGTGTGTGTGTGTGTGTGTGTGTGTGTGTGTCCATCTCTGTGTTTCAGGCTGGAAGGAGAGGGGGCTTTCACGTGCACAAAAGGATTGGTTTGGACCGGAGAGTTCCACGGCAAGGCAGCACTCGACCTCAGACAGGAACAGCACTTCTGAGACACACACACACACACACACGCACACACAAGATTGTTTGTCTCTGACCCCTGAAGTCCCTTGTCCACAGCGATCGATTCTGATTGGTTAATAGACAGGAAGTCCCCGTCACCATCTTCCATTTTATTATGCAAATGTTAACTACGTATGTGGCAGTGTGTTAATACATCTACGTCAATTTGATGACTTGTTCGCTAAATAAGCCTTTGTGTAATAAATTAGTTTGGAATCTAGAGATGGCATCCCTCTGCTGTACAGCTGACACGACAAATCGCAAATCATAAATAAAACAGAATCCAACACAAAGAAGTATCATTTGCACAAACATTTTTATTGAAAGCAGCTCTTAGACATTGTCATTCTGAGTAATGATATTTTATTCGTGAGTCATCATTGCACATAACCCTGACCATATTCACGTAGTATTCATCGAACCCTTGTACACGTGGAAAACCTGTATCACAAAAGAAATGCACACATACTGTATATTTGTACCGTAGTAGCCGTAGTAACATGATGCTTCAAGACATCCAAGCACCATACCAAGAGTACTCACATTCTAATGATTGTACGCGAGTTTCAGGTAGGAAATCAACATGTAGTATTGCGCGACATGAATTATTAATTGAATCAATTAATAATTAAACAAAGCCTACACAAGCACAGCCTAGTGTGGGCAATAACATTACACACACAAAATAATGATGGCACTCAAATTTGGCACGTTTAAATAAAAGATAAAGTGTTTAAACTTGATGTGTAACATACCTACAAGTACAAACTCACATACAGTATATGGTGTCCAGTGTGTCTCTGACCGTTATAAAGTCTGAATTTGATCCAACAAACAATTATCTAGGGACACAAAAAAAGGGAGTTTATTGACCACAGGTAACGAGATATAACACCTTATCTAGAATATCGTGGAAGCTTTTTTTAAAACCGCTATAATATTGTACCACCGCGAACCTGAGAATCTAGAAAATCTATATATTAATGTTTCTCGGGCTATTGCCTTTCAGAGAGAAATAGACACAGGAAAAATTCTCTGTAACAAATTCCACATCAAAAGCAATAAATAAATTACAAAATTGTACTATTTTGTGCTGGAACCGTCATTAGACACAAGAAGAAGAACAACAACTTTAACAAAAGTGTAAATGTAAAAAGTGTGAGAATCAAACGTTTCCAAAGAACAGAATAAAATGCAGCCATGCACATTTGCGTGTTTGTTCATACAGAGAAGCACAAGTCAAGATTCAATGGAGAAAAAAAAAACCAACGAGAAAAATCATCAGTCTATAAAATAACGTCGAAGATTTGACAAATCTTCGACAAGCCTACGGAAACGAACAAATCACTTGCCGATAAATCGAGCTTATAGCAAGGATACAAAACAGAAACCCTCAACGTTTGTGTGTGTGTGTGTGTGTGTGTGTGTGTGTGTGTGTGTGTGCTTTACTGTATATATTCACGCATTTCAGCGGAGGAAACTTCCATAAACTTGCTAGAAAACTAGAGAACAATCATTCTGACGGACGGACACACTTTATTTAGGTAGGTTGGAGTTGCTTTTTTTTTTTGTTTTGTTGTAAAGGAGTACAAATCTCAAGTCAGTAAAGACATTGCAGAGAGTAAAAAACAGAAAAAAATGAAACTCAATCAGCACCATTTTGTTCTACAAATGTATGTTCTTCTCGGCTCAGGGTGGGTAGGAGGGGGTAGGGGTGTGTGTGGTGGTTAAATGCCCACCAAGGCCACTGGAAGGGGACATATTGTGCCACCAGGTGTGAGCGTGATTAGCCAATCGCAAGCCGTCTCGCGATTGCCACGTGACTACCGTCTAGTGACATCACAAGTGGGGAACATCCACCGAGACGTATGCTGACTGGACACATCGGTGCAGTCCACCGGGTGGGGTAGGCTGGTAGACCGATCTAGTCATCGCACATCGAGGTGGACATTCCCACTTGTGACGTCACTGGACGGCAGTCACCTGGTGGCCTACTACGTCCCCTTTAAGTTATTGTGCTGCTGCCGGGCAGGTCAGGAAGCAGCATATTATAAAGATGGGTAGACGACAACTTTTTTGGAGTCGAAGATCGCTTTTGGGGCGGATAAATCTATAAATATTTAAATATACATGAAACTGATGTTCCGTGCTTACACAATAATAAACCTCTGTCTCTGTCCTGGTTGAATTAGAATTAGTATACATTTATATACTGTATATATTTTTATTATAGTATAATGATAGTAATGTACAAAAAAAATGTATTTTTTTTGCAGTAGTTTAGGTCCCATTTTCACATCAACATACTGATGGTATATATACTGTATATATATATATATATATATATATATATATATATAGAGAAGTATAGAATATATAACTATAGATAACTACCTTATAGTTTCCCCCCAAAAAAGTCCTGTTTTAATAAAGATTTCTAGAAAAGTTTTCAAACCGGCGAACGCGGAGCGCGAAACCAAAACGCGATGGCTGCGGTGAACAATAAATAAGACGACATTGCAAACCGACGGCAATGTTTCAACGTTCGTACGAAAAGAAAAGTGAATAAATACAAAAGGAAAATCTGTGCAGCTTAAGAAAACTGTTTTTAAACGCACACACACTCACACACACACATAATATCAAGAAGTATAGTCTCATGTCGAAGTCAGCTTCAACGTCTTGGAGAAAGGGATGGTTGTGGTGATTATTATTCATTCTAATTATAATTACAATTATTATTATGTTATTGTGTGTGTAACTGTTGCAGACCCTCAGCTGCTACAAGTCATGTGACCGTCGTGTCAACCTGGTCTCACAGTCGTCTTGCGTCGCTATTGTGCGTAATCCAACTTGGTGTGTGTGTGTGCGAGTGTGTGTGTGTAGTGTGTTGTGTGTCGTGTGTGTCGTGTGTGTGTGTGTGTGTGTGTGTGTGTGTGCAATAGGTCCCCCCTCCTCTTCCTCCTCCTCCTCCTCTTCCTCTTCTTCTTCCTCCTCCTCCTCACCTGAATCAACTCCCCCCTCTCATCCCTCTCTCCCCCCTCCAGCAGGTCCTTCCACCAAATGGAAAAAAAGTCTCTCTCTCTCCCTCCCTTTTTCTGTCTCTCTCTCTCTCTTTTTATCCCCCCTCTCTCCCTCTTCCTTGCTCTCTCATTACCCCCCCCCTCCCCATCTCTCTCTCTCTCCAATGACCCCTCCACCTCAATCTTTCTCCCCCTCCCACCTTCTCCACCACTCCCACCACCACCTCACTCCTTTCCTCCCCCATCAGGGTCTCTCCAGCAGCCCCTCCCACCACCACCACCACCATCTCCTCTCTCCCCACCACCTCCTCTTCTCCCACCTCCCCTCTCAGGGTCTCTCCAGCAGCTCCTCCACCTCTCCCACCACCACCACCACCACCTCCCTCTCGTCTCCCATCAGGGTCTCTCCAGCAGCCCGTCCACCTCTCCCACCACCACCACCACCTCCCTCTCGTCTCCCATCAGGGTCTCTCCAGAAGCCCCTCCCACTGGATGGGCTGGGAGAACACCTCCCTCTCCAGCCACAGCTCGTAGCTGTACTGGAAGTCCTCGGGCAGCTCCACGCGCTGGCCCAGCACGCTCTGCAGGCAGTTGTCCACCGGGGCAAACTCGTTGCCGCCGCCGCCGCCGCCGCCGCCGGAGTTGCGACTGCGGTCGTACCGGCGGCTGTTGAACTTCTCGATGTTCTCGCGCATGTCGCACTCCTCCACCTGGAAGTACCAGGGCCGCGCGTCCACGTCTGGGGGGAGCGGGGAATAAAGAAAAGAAAGTGGAAGAAAGAATCAAATAAATCAGAAATCAGAATCAGCTTTCTTGCCTTAGTTTTTGCAAACAAGGAATTGTGCAATTAGACAGAAGAAAATCAAAAATAAGCAATAAAATGGTGCAATGGTGCAATTTGCCTAAATCTTGATTAATTTATTAAATCTTATTCAATTATTAATAAGAAATGTCACACTGAATCTTATTCATCTTTTAATTAATAACAAATCTTGTCGAATAAATGTGTGCAAATGTTACCACTACAGCCTGCCTCGCTTTGACTTCTTAATATTTTATATTTAGTGCTTTTCTATTCATATTTGTTTTATCGTGGCTTGCAACGTAACTTCGTTTCCCCACATCTTAATAACGAACGAGAGAAGGAGAAGGAAAAGGAAAAGGAAAAGGAAAAGGAGAAGGAAAAGGAGAAGGAGGAGAAGAAGGTAGACCACCGGCATCCTCTCCTCACCGTTGCCGTACGCCCAGTCGTCGTTGAGGCGGTGCCGGACCTTCTGGTAGATGGCCGACATGGTCTTCATGTTGCTCTTCCTCCACTGGCGGCCCAGGTACTTGGTCTGGATCTTCAGCAGCTTCAGCACGTACAGCTGCATCATCGCCTGCTTCACCTTCAGCGCCCTCTTCAGGATCGGGGCCGACTTGAACACCACCAGCATCTGACGGAGGAGGAGGAGGAGGAGGAGGAGGAGGAGGAGGA
>PIJE02000600.1:59430-69430 GCA_002895965.2 Coryphaenoides rupestris
TTTCATCATTCATTCGAAGGGCGCCGACAGCCAAGTTCTAGAACGTTCTCTGGCCGACCGCTGACTCCCAGAGCGTTACTCCCAGACAGCTATGGATTTCTACGGCGGATTCTCAGCGATGTCGGCAGATTCCGAAGTGTCGGGAATAATCGATCGAGCGATAATGAGCTCTGAGCCCAGGAACACACAAGTGGAAAATGGAACGATATAGAGAGGAGGGAGGGAACGAACAAGATCGAGAATTGTGCGAGTATGAATAGAGAGGCTAAGAAGAGATCGACGGATGGAAGGAAGGAAATGACCTCTGGGAATAAGATGTGAGAGGGAGACAGAGAGAGAGAGCGAGAGAGAGAGAGAGATTGACGGATGGCAGCGAAGAGAGAGAGAGAGGGTATTGATTAAGGTATTGATTCTGCATTGTCACCTGTTTGAGGGTCTTTACACTCTCGTGGATGGGTCTGGGCAGACCCACAAGGGTGTCGATGTCACTGGAAAAGACCCAATAATTACTCTCCATCCAATTAGTCTCCATCGTAGTTTGTTAACTGTATTTATAGACAATTAGCAGAGACTATTATGCATGGAGAGAGATTTGTTTGGTCATTAATGAGCAGGTAGGGGGTTAGGACGTCTCGTGCTGAGGTCGGGGCTCGAACTCGCAACCTTTCACTCAGACCAGCTAACCTCCATCAACCTTAACGAGTATCAGATCAGCCTCAATGAGATTACCGAGATTACTAACGTTAACAAGATCACCTTCACGAAATAATCTCCATTTTAAGAGATTCACTTAACCTTGACGAGATCACCTTAACTAAGACTAGACAAACATTAAGAGACAACTTCCATAAACCTTAACGAGATCACCTCAGCCTTAACGAGATCGCCTTAACGAGGTGACCGGCCATTTTATTTGAACGAGCCGGACTTACTTTCCCAACGTGAAGCCGATGAACTTGTTCCGGCTGGTCTCTAGGAAGTGCTCGATGTCTTTCTCCCTGTGGACACACACACACACGACACACACACGACACACACACACACACACGAGAGAGACACACACACACACACACACACACACACACACACGACACACACACACACGACACACACACACATGACACACACACACACCACGACACCACACCACCACACACACACGACACACACCACAACACGACACAACACGACAACACACCAACACACGACAGACACACACATGACACACACACCACACACGACACACACACACACGACACACACGACACACACACACACGACAGACACACCACACACACGACACACACACACACACACCCACACACACACACACCAAGACACACACACGACAGGACACACACACACACACACACACCGAGAGGACACCACCACACAACACGGAGACACACACACATGACACACACACACAGCACCACACACGAGAGCAGGGACACACACCACACGACACACACACACGAGACACACACACGAGAGAGACACACACACATGAGAGACACACACACACACACAACATACACACACGAGAGACACACGACACACACACGAGAGACACACACACACGACACAGACACACACACATGAGAGACACACACAACACACACACACATGAGAGACACACACACACACGACACACACACACACACACACACACGACACACGAACACACACACACGAGAGAGACACACACACATGAGAGAGAGACACACACACACACACACAACATACACACACGAGGGACACACGAGAAACACACACATGACACACACACACACACACACACACGGAGGGAGATAATGAGTCGGATGGGAGAGTTCAGCGGTACAGCAGCGGGCGGTAAAGCAGGTCGTTTAAAAAGGTTTTAAGAAGAGCCGGAGGCAGGAAGCAAATCGCTCGGTGTGCGGAGGACTGTTTACAAGTGTTGACAAACAAACAAACAAACAAACAAACAAACAAACATCCACCCACACACACACAGACACACACCAACGCACACACAAACAGTAGCGCCATAGAAGCAACTAACTGGTGCTTTGCTGCACCATCTCTGGCTTTACTAGATCAGTCTACCAGCCGACCCAGTACAACTGATCTAGTCAGCATACATCGAGGTGATAGAGGGCGGGGCCTAGCTCAAACAGGGCGGGGCCTAGCTCAAAGAGGGCAGGGGGTTTAGCTTTAGCTTGAGCGTTATCTCACCGGACTTTGGGGGCCCACGGCAGGCCCTTGGGGAAGTTGAGCCTGTCGGCGGTGGACGGGCGCAGCGGGGGCGGCGGGGGCGGCGCCTGGATGATGACGTCGCGGTCCAGCGGGTCCACGTCGCCCTCCAGGCCGCCGTCGGGGTCGTCGGGGTCGTCGTCCTCGTCCACGGGACCGCCCTGGCCTCCGGGACCCCCGCGGCCGCCGCCGCCGCCGCCGTCGCCGCGAGACTCCTCGCCGCTCTTGAAGGGGTCGCGCTCGTTGTACGTGTCCAGGCTGTCCTGCTTCAGCAGGGGCTGTTGCCATGACGACAACAAAGAAATAACACCAAACCATCAAGTCAGCCAATCAGACGATTGAGCCCGTGGGACGGGGAGGGGCTTACCTACCTGGGTGCTACGCATGCATTATGTTTTTAACCTTAATCTATAGTTTGCTTTTTAACAATCAAACGTAATAAACAATTGATATTTGTCCAATTCCAGTTCCTAATTCACTGCGTAATTGACAGTTTGCAGTGTAGATTGCAGTGAAGTTGACAGTGTTCACAGTTTAATTTACATCGCAGATTACTTTAGTACTTTACGTTTGTCTTAACTGTGTAATCAATACAGTCCAGGCACATAATATACAAAAATATACATTTTAGTTTCAGACGATAATCCGCAAAATACCTACATTCTCATTTCCGTTCTGAGTGCAATTTTACACACAAACGCGCACACACACACACACACACACGCGCACACACACGCACACACACACACACACACACACACACACGCGCACACACACACACACACACACGCAGGTTAATGCAGTTCGACCTTAACTTTCGGTTGCTATAACAACCCATTCCACGCATCGTGCAAGCGTCAGGCATGAGGGTTAGCGTTAACGTTAGCGTAGCGTGGCCTAAGTTAGCGTAGCCTACGGGTGCAGTACAGTGCAGTGCAGTGCAGTGCAGTGCAGTGGAGCGAGCGAGCGAGCGAGCTATACATACAGTGCCCCCTCTCTCTCTCTCTCTCTCTCCCCCTCTCTCTCTCTGCTGAGCGAGAGAGGTAGTGAGTGCATGATGGATGTGGAGGGAAGCAGGAACAGGTGAGAGAGAGAGAGTGTGTGTGTGTGTGTGTGTGTGTGTGTGTGTGTGTGTGTGTGTGTGCGTGCGTGTGTGTGTGTGGTTAGGGGACAATCACATTCGACCTTCGCATCCACCCAGGAGGTCAACTGAAAAGCTGTTCAAATGGAAATGAGAATTTATTTAAAGATTATGCTTTAAAGTTAAGTTGCATGAAAAGTTAGGATTTCCTCCATTATTGGGTGCGAGTAAACATTAATAAAATACAAAACCACCAAAAATTAACAATAATTTCCAATATGCAGTTAATTTATTTTTGGATCATTTCCATTCACCTCCTGAATTGATGATTAACACAAAAAAAACAAACATATTTTGTTGATTTATTTGTAATTTTTTCAATGAAATGAATTGAATTGAATTGACCCTTAACTCCAGACGTGACGTAGCCAGCGATGTGATGACCGGAGACCTGAACAACGGTGGGAGGAGCCTAACATCGCGACGATGTACAGTGACCGCCGCAGGGCCGCAAACGGGTCG
The DNA here is from genome assembly GCA_002895965.2 of Coryphaenoides rupestris. Taxonomy (NCBI): domain Eukaryota; kingdom Metazoa; phylum Chordata; class Actinopteri; order Gadiformes; family Macrouridae; genus Coryphaenoides; species Coryphaenoides rupestris. The sequence continues at coordinate 63,269 of PIJE02000600.1, forward strand.
GTCAAACAGTCAGGCAAAAACAGCCAGGCAGCCAGCCAGTCTCCAACCACCACCTCCACCCCAACCCCCACATCACATCATCAACCCACAAGTAAGTGCAGCGGAGGGGATGAAAGTTGGGCGGGGGAGGAGAAGAACGATGAAATAAAGTGGATGTCCTTAAAGTTGCAGCACAAGAACAAAATGTACTAAATAATAAAAACTATCATAATCTTTTTTAACCTTTGATAAGCTCTGAGCAACTGTACGGCCATGAGAACGATTTAATATACAAACACATGCTGACAAGTCTCTGGCTTTTGTGTGTGGAGATTATATTGTGAATCTTTGTTAGCTTTGTGATCCTCAATAATAACAGAAGATAAAATGTGTGTGTGTGTGTGTGTGTGTGTGTGTGTGTGTGTGTGGCTGACAGCAAAAAGACCTGCCAAGTGGAATTCCGTTGACAATTAACAAAAAGGCTTTTGTTGATTGTTAAAAAGCCACCCACACACACACACACACACACACACACACACACACACACACACACACACACAAACATTACTTTTGTGGAATTATTGTTCGTCGTGTTTTGTGTGAGCGTGTTAATTTTGCTCCCGTGCCGCATTCGAGAGAGTGGGCTTTGTTTTAAAAAAAAATAAATCGCTTTTTGTTTTGTGTTCATCTTGTATGAGAGGAGACATCGCTGTGGTGGTGGTGGTGGTGGTGGTGGGATAAAGGCTGGGAAGAAAAGAGAGAGAGAAGGGGAGAGAAGAGAGAGATGGGGGAGAAATGACGGAGGGGTGAGAGAAGCAGAGGAGGAAGGGTGAGGAAGAAAGGGATGAAAGAATGAAGAAGAGGAGGAGGAGGAGGAGGAGGAGGGAAAATATGTGCTGTAACCCCACCAGGACAGGAAGTTAGGCAGACGGGGACAGGAAGTTAGGTGGACAGCGACAGGAAGTTAGGTGGACAGCGACAGGGCAACAGGTGAGCGAGAGAGGGAGTGAGAGAGAGAGGGAGGGAGGGAGGGAGTGAGGGAGTGAGGGAGGTGTAGCAAGGAGGTAGTGCGAAGGACACAAGTAGCGCAAGGCAGAGAGAAAATGCAAAAAGAAAAGAAACCCAGAGGGAAAAAAACAACGGAAAGAGAAGAGAAAAAGTGGGAATTTTGTCGGGTAGAGACCTGCTTCTTGGCAAAGGGACTGTCTCCTTCCAAGCTATCAACAAAGGCACTCTGTAGAGACACAAGGAAGAGGGGAGATATGAGAGAGAGAGAGAGAGAGAGAGAGAGAAGAGAGAGAGAGAGAGAGAGAGACGGACAGAGTCGGGGAGAACGCATGCAAGAGAGAGGGAACGAGAGAGAGAGACCGACCGATACAGAGAGACGGAGAGAGAGAGGGAGAGAGAGAGAGACAGGGAGAGGGAGAGAGAGACAGGGAGCGTGCTCAGGGCAAACCAGGCAAGGCTACGTTGATAAGGGAACCCGAGAGTCCGAGGGATGCGTTCGTTCGTTGGCAGTTGGGGCACGGAGTCAGTCGGCGCCACAAGCGAGTCAAAGACGTGACAAAATTGTCAAGAATATCCCGAAGGACGGACGTCTCAAAGTCTTTCGTTTCGCGGGAGTCTGAGGTTGTTTTTCCCCCCGAGACTGTTTGTTTGTTGTTTGTTTGTTTGTTGCGCAGAATGTATTTTGAGCGAAGACGAGCGAGTCGAATACGTAACAACAACGTGAACAGCGGGAGCGAGAATACAGGCTTGAGAAACACCAGCGCTCTGGGAATACGTTAGCGAGACAAAGATCAGATAAATACAAAACGGTTCTCAGCTCCAACATTCAAACAAACGTGTTGTCATGCAAAAAGAAATGAGTCAACGAGGGTTAGAAATGACCTCCGGACACAAGGGTCTCTGGACACCACTCGACTCCACAGCCACGGTTGCGGTGTGAAGTTGTGTGTGAGTGTGTGTGTGTGTGTGTGTGTGTGTGTGTGTGTGTGTGGTGTGTGTGTGTGTGTGTGTGTGTGTGTGTGTGTGTGTTAGCATCACAGTATCACAGAGAACAGAGTCTGAAGATTATTGTCACACACACACACACGTGCACACATGCACACACACACACACACAGCTGGATCGAGGAACTAAAAAGGTCAGAGGTTAGTGTTAGAGCATCATAAAGACAGCATGTGTGTCCGTGTCTGTGTCTCTTTCTGTGTGTGTGTGTGTGTGTGTGTGTGTGTCTGTCTCTGTGTGTGTGTGTGTTGAATGCATGCATGCATCCGTGTGCACGTGTGTCTGAGTGCACGTGTGTGTGTGTGTGTGTGCGTGCATGCATGTGTGTGTGCGTGTGGATGTGCATGCCATTGTGTGTCTGTCTGAATGCATGTGCATGGATCCTCCGTGCACGCATCTGTGTGTGTGTGCACATGTGTGTGTGCATGTGCATATGTGTGTGTGTCTGTGTCTGTGTGTGCGTGCACGTGTGTGTGTGTGTGTGCATGTGCATATGGGTGTCTGTCTGTGTGTGTGTGCATGTGTGTCTGTCTGTGTGTGTGTGCATGCATATGTGTGTGTGTGTGTGTGTGTGTGTGTGTGTGTTGAACGCATGTGTCCGAGTCCACGTGTCTGTGTGGTGCACGTGTACATAAAGTACGTCCGTGTGTGCGTGTACATACAGTACGTCCGTGTGTGCGTGTACATACAGTACGTCCGTGTGTGTGCGTGTACATACAGTACGTCCATGTGTGTGCTTGTACATACAGTATGTCCGTGTGTGTGCGTGTACATTCAGTGTGTGTACATGCGTGTGCGTGCACATCCGTGTGCGTGTACATGCGTGTGCGTGCCGTACCCGTCGGCTGCGTCTTCCCCTCTTCTGCTGCTGCTGCTCGATGATCTCCATGGCGGAGGCGGGCGGCGAGGCGGCCCTCATGGCTCGCACCACGCGCAGGCTGTCCTCCGCCAGCGGGGGGAGCTGCAGGCGCTCGCGGCTCCTCACCTTCATGGCCTGCAGCTCCTCGAAGCCCCCCAGCGTGAACTGATGAGGGAGGGGGGGGGGGGGGATTGATTAATTCATATTAATAATTCATCGGTTGATAGAAATTAAAAAGGTGTCGCAGCAAGGGGGTGCAGAGGGCCGCGTTGAAAACATCTTTTTACGAAACACATTTTCGTATGAAACAAATCTTGTGTGTGTGTGTGTGTATGTATACCGTGTGTGTGTGTGTGTGTGTGTGTGTGTATGTATACCGTGTGTGTGTGTGTGTGTGTGTGTGTGTGTGTGTGGTGTGTGTGTGTGTGTGCATGTGTAACGCGTGTGTGTGTGCAATGTGTATGTGCATGTGTAACGCGTGTGTTTGTGTGTGTGTGTGCGCGTGTGCGTGTGCGTGCGTGCGTGCGTGTGTGTGTGTACTCTGTGTGTGCGAGTGTGTGTGTGTGTGTTACTGTGTGTGTGTGTGTCCTCACCAGCACGGCCTTCCACAGCAGCAGCAGAACCTTCTTCATGGGGAAGTGCGGAGCGTTCATGCTGCAGAACTTGGTCACCATGGAGAAGAGGAGGAGGGCGAAGGGCTCCCCGTTGCACATGGGAGACGCTGCGGAGGACGAAGGTGAGCACACGCTTTAGCACGCAGAACCCTCCAGAACCCTCCAGAACCCTGAACCAGCCAGAACTGTTCAGAACCCTTCAGAACGCTTCAGTGTATGTGACGTTGCGGCATAGGGGGGCACTCTGATTGGCTGGAATTGTTTTGAACATCGTAAAGGCTGCGCCCATATATGGAAATCAATGAGGAAAACACAAGCTTGATTATCTGGGCATTAAAATAAATTTTACGTGAAATGTTATCAGGGAGCAGGTGTGGGTGTCTACAGGTAGGGCTACAGCTGCAGCTGACATTGGGAATCGAACCCGGTAACTTTCCACTGGCACACACACACACACACACACACACACCTAGCTCGTTCCGGAAGGTCTCCCTGGCGTTGATCCACTCGGGCCGGTCGTCGTCCGTCTGCACGCGGATGTTCTCCACCATCAGGTACATGATGCTCAGTAACACACTGAGACACACACACACATTATACACACACACACACGCACACACACACACACACACACACTCACATTATACACACACACACCTAGCCAATATGCACGCATACATCAGAATACACGTGATGTGTGTGTGATGTGTACTCATGTGTCCGTGTGCTTATAAACCGGTTAATAGTGGTTCTATTTGCCGAGTTGCTGCTTGCCAGTACACCAGACCAGTTGAACAAACTGGTCTGGTGTACTGGCAAGCAGCAACTCGGCTCGCGGCCCACAATCGGCCTGCGACACATTTATCAGAACATCCAACAAGCAGTAAACGATCAATATTTCATGGGAAAACAAGACGATTCTGAGCTAAGGAGCGAGAGCCACTTCAATCTCCTCCAACAGGAAGCCCTTTTATGGGCATTGTCCCGCCCCCCTAGGACCCTGATCCCCCCCCCCCCCCCAAGACCCGCTCCTTAAGACACGCCGCCCCTTAAGGCCCGCCCCCTAGGACCCTATAAGCTATATAGGGTCCGGCTCTGCTGTGGCAAAAAGTTTCGAGAGCTGAAGTGTTACTGAGGTCCACAACGAAACTCCACGACGTTAATCGTTAATTCAACGAGGAGGCGACCGGGAAATATCTCTGGAGGAATGTTGTCCTTTATGTCTTTCTGTGTCTTTTATGTCTTTCTGTGTCTTTTATGCGTCTTATTCACAAAACAAGACAAAACAGACAAAGGGAATCGCCAATCTTCTCCCGGCAATTACATGACAAGCTACCATCCTGTAATTATGTTTAATCCTGCATCCGCGTTGACTTGGCCGTGTGTGTGTGTTCGCGTGTGTGTGTGTTCGTGTGTGTGTGTCGTGTGTGTGTGTTCGTGTGTGTGTGTTCGTGTGTGTGTGTGTTCGTGTGTGTGTTCGTGTGTTTGTGTGTGTTCGTGTGTGTGTGTATTCGTGTGTGTGTGTGTGTGTTCGTGTGTTTGTGTGTGTGTGTGTTTGCGTGTTCGTGTGTGTGTTCGTGTTTGTGTGTGTGTTCGTGTGTGTGTTTGCGTGTTCGTGTGTGTGTTCGTGTGTGTGTTTGCGTGTTCGTGTGTGTGTTCGTGTGTGTGTTCGTGTGTGTGTGCGCCCTAGTTTACCAAGCGGGACAGTAATCATTGTATTATGAAACCAAGAGAGAGAGTGACAATATGAATGAATGAGCTGTCTGTCTCTCTGTCTCTCTCTCTGTGACAGAAAGTGAGAGAGACAGAGAGACAGAGAGGAAGAGAGAGAGACAGAGATAGACAGAGAGGAAGAGAGAGAGACAGAGAGGAAGAGAGAGAGACAGAGATAGACAGAGAGGAAGAGAGAGAGACAGAGGAAGAGAGAGAGACCGAGGAAGAGAGAGACAGAGACATAGAGAGAGAGAGAGAGAGAGAGACAGAGAGAGAGAGAGAGAGAGACAGAGACAGAAAAGAAAGACAGACCTATGGAGACAGGAAGGAGGAGACGGCCAACAGGAAGTCCATCGCAGGAAGTGAACGTGGCTCATTTGGGGGAAGAGGAGGGGGGAGGGTGGGGGGGAGGGAGGAGAGGGTGGGCGGGGCGTGGGTGGAAGCGGGGGCGGAGTCTCACCGGAGTTCCGTGCTGTCGGCGAGGGAGATGGCCGGCTTCCTTGCCGCACTGCTGCACGCCTGACTGTTACTGCGGCGCACACACACACACACACACACACGCACACACACACATACGCACACACACACACACACACACACACACACACACACACACACGAGTGGCATTCTTTTATATCGATATTCGGCCAAAACGTAATTTTATCTACGCTCTGAATTTCACAGGTGTGTATAAGTAGGCGGGGCCATGCTGAGGGAGGAGGAGTCCCGTGTGTGTGTGTGTGTGTGTGGGAGGTGGTGGGGGGGGGGTGGAGCCATGCTGTGGGGGGCGGGGCCAGCCACTCACTCGATCTCCATGTTGAGCAGCTCCAGCAGGGCGCTGAAGACGCCCATGTGGTAGAGCAGGAAGACGTTGTGTCTCGCCCAGCGGAGGACGTCCACGTCCGTGTCGCACTCGTCATAAACACCTGAGGACACGCGACGCGTTAACGATCAATCATGTCAATGATTAGCATCAATTATCAATTA
>PIJE02000600.1:79430-91822 GCA_002895965.2 Coryphaenoides rupestris
AAACTGAAATGACAAAGTTTAAATTAAAACAACCGATCAATCAGAGAGGGGGATTTTGTGGGAAGCCATGACGGGTGGGTGGCGGTGATTGGTTGATTGGTTGATTGGTTGACGGGCGGGTGGTGGTGGGGGGGGACAACAGGAAGCTCGGAACCTTGGGACACCTTATATGGAGTTGGGGGGCGGGGGGACTGTCTGCAGACATTTTTCACAGTGTTGTGTTTTTTTTTTCCTCGAACTTTTTCTCCCCCTCAGGTATCTCGTGAGACAGGGAGCCGTACAGAAATGCAATGTGTCACGGGGTCAGGAGATTATTATTATTATTATTATTATTCATAAGACTCCGACTCTTCAAGCGATCGAGAGCCATAACTCCATTTTCCGTTATTGGGTTTTTGTTTTGGGTTCATCTCGCAGACTCCCGTGTGTTTTACTTCTACGTAGACGGCCGTCTGTCGGGAATAAAACCGTCTCAATGTGTAAAAGAAACAAGACGAGAGAAAACTTTAGCGCTGTGGACGATAGCATTTCATAATTTTGTGTATAAATTCCCTTTAAACTACAACCACAGACACCCTGTGTGTGTGTGTGCAAATCAGACACACACACACACACACACACGCGTGTTTAAAAGATAACTTGGACCAAAGTTAACACTTGTATGAGCGGGGTGGTCTCTCGGTCGCCTCTTAAACACCAAAAACCCTTAAACACCTAAACCAGAGTCTCCCTCTGACTAAATATCCTCCATCACAGTATTTGAAATGACTTGAGTGTTACATTTATTACACATAGAATTATCATAGAACATTTAAATTGCTTATCTTTATAATGACATAGAAGTAGAATTTTCTTTTTTTAAGGTAACAATTATCGGATGACGAAAGGAAAAAAGGAAAACGGAAAAAAAAAAGATAGAAAAATCTTAGTTTCTATATAAATATCTAAATATATACCCCGTTGTAATGATCTTGCATCCTGCATGCGTCTAATACAGTTTAATAATTCTCGGTAAGAAGGGAGAAAAGTTCCCCGTGGCTAAAAAATAAAAAAGAGAAAATTAACAGAAAATAAACCGAAACGCTTTGTTTTAAAATCAGGTCAACAGCGTCATCAACCGAGCGGTCGGAGGCTGAGAAATTGAAGAGAACCAATCACACACGCGCTGGAGTTTGAGTGACAGGTGAAGATAGGACCGCCCCCTGAATTGTCAGTCATACTAAATTGCGCTAAAAGCGAATGACACCGGAGGACTGATTTGTGCGAAGAGAAAGCGTAAAAAAAACAAAAAAACAAAAAAATCATAATTATCAATTTATAACCAAAACGACAAGCAGTAAATTTCATTTAAATGATCGAATAAGAATAAGAATTAAAAAAAGGACAGACATGATTGGACCCCTGAGATCCCACATAAGCCCGCCCACTGAGTTAAGCCCCACCCCCGCTCCTTGTATCACAGAAGAGACAAAAAAGTAGAAAAATCACGGACAGAAATTAAACGTCGTGAAACTAAACCGTTAGCGGTTCTGTACGTCGCCGCAAAAAAAAGACGAAGTACGTTTTGGGCTGCTGCGCCGCCCTCAAGGCCATGGGCGCCATCGTGTACGTGACGGAGATCGACCCCATCTGCGCCCTGCAGGCCTGGTAGGAGAACGGGCCCCCCACTAGTCTCTCCCCCCTCCCCCCCCAGTCTGTTACATCATAGCAGAACTTAAGAACCTTCTGGATCCAAATGTGGCTTCCCTGTTTCATCTCCTCCTCCTCCTCCTCCTCCTCCTCCCCAGCATGGACGGCTTCCGGCTGGTGAAGCTGAACGAGGTCATCAGACAGGTGGACATCGTCATCACCTGCACAGGTGAGCAAACAGCTGTACTCCCTCACCTGCCCCACGCTGTCTATGTCTCTCTCCCACTCTTTCACACTCTCTCCCTCTCTCACTCACTTACCCCTCTCGCTCTCCCTCACTCACTTACCCCTCTTTCTCTCTCTCCCTCAATCACGTACCCCTCTCTCTCTCCCTCAATCACGTACCCCTCTCTCTCTCCCTCACTCACGTCTCTCTCTCTCTCTCTCTCTCTCTCACTCACTCACTCACTCACTCACTCACTCACTCACTCACTCACTCTCTCTCTCACCCTATGCTATCGGCTCATTTAGCCGCTCACGCTAGTGCGACACCCCAGGTTAGCCGCTAACGCTACACAGATTAACTACTCGTACGGACGCCCAATCGAGTCGCGGCGAGATTTAATGTCCTCTCCTCGTCGCCGCCGCCGCGGTGGTGGATCTCACGGCCACCTCATTAGGCTGAGCTTAAACACGCGTCGCGTAGCGGCTGTCAAACGACACTCGGGTTGTTATTTATCTCTTTTTAAACGAGCGATTAGAGAGACGCGCGGGTCGTTAAACGAATGTTGTCGCCGTCATTAAATACGTACGCGGGGTCGTAACTCGTGTCCTCGGAAGATGCGATTCCCTCCGAAAGCCGAGAGCCGATAGAAGCGCGACGATACGATGATACCGCCGAATATTTGACGTTTAACCGCGTGGCTTCACCGTAACTGCTGGGTGTTCATTTTGCGTTGATACGTTTATTTATACGAGCCCCTCAATGCTCCTGAGAAGTCTCCTCCCCTTCCCGGTTCCCACGGAGACTCGGGTCCTCGTAAACCCAATAAACCGCTCTGCCGGATTAAGTGAATCCCCTGCTGGGTGTGTGCACCAGTTGGGTCGGGGCTTTTAATTAAAGTTTAGTTCGACTCCTCCTCAACTGGACCACGGTGACTCGCGGCCCCCCTAGTGGTCAACACACACACACACACACACACACACACACACACACACACACACACACACACACACACACACACACACAGTGGTCTGACAGTGTGTGTGTGTTGTGATGATTAATTCGTCTTCTCCTGCAGGGAACAAGAACGTGGTGGTCCGCGAGTACCTCGACCGCATGAAGAACGGATGCATCGTGTGCAACATGGGGCACTCCAACACCGAGATCGACGTGGTACGTCAGCGTGTGTGTGTGTGTATGTGTGTTGCCATGGCGACGGCTTGATTGATTGATTGATTGACAGCCATAGGGGGGCCTTAACCGGGTGTGAATGTGATTATTAGGCCCCCATTGCAAGTCGTTTGAAAACGTCACATGACTAGCCTCTAGTGACGTCACACATGCATGCTGGGTAGGTACCAGGCTGCCCATAAGATCCATGCTGGGTAGGCTGGTAGGCTTATGATGGTGGTGATAATGGTGATGGTAGTGATGGTGGTGGTGGTGGGGTTGGTGGTGCTGATGGTGGCGGTGTGTTCCCAGACGAGCCTGCGGACGCCGGAGCTGACCTGGGAGCGCGTGCGGTCCCAGGTGGACCATGTGATCTGGCCCGACGGCAAGAGGATCGTGCTGCTGGCGAGGTAACCCGCGCACGCTAACTCACAGGCTAACTCACAGGCTAACTCACAGGCTAACTCACAGGCTAACTCACAGGCTAACTCACAGGCTAACTCACAGGCTAACTCACAGCTAACACACAGGCTAACACACAGGCTAACACACAGGCTAACTCACAGGCTAACTCACAGGCTAACTCACAGGCTAACACACAATAATGTAGTATTAATGTGAATGTGAGAATTAAAAGAGAATTCATCGTTAGACGAATTAAACAAGTGTGTGTGTGTGTGAGCCGAGTTTGTTTGTTTGTGTGTGTGTGTGTGAGCCTGTTTGTTTGTTTGTTTGTGTGTGGTGTGTGTGTGTGTGTGTGAGCCTGTTTGTTGTGTACAGGGGAATTTGAAAGGCATCCAAACAACAAAACCGGCTACTGTGGTTGTCCCTATCCAACCTCTCTCTCTCTCTCTCTCTCTGTCTCTGCTGTCTCTCTCTCTCTCTCTCTCGCGCTCTCTCTCTCTCGTCGCTCTCTCGCTCTCTCTCTCTCTACTGGAACGCTCACTCTCTGGCCCACTGCACTGTTCACTTCACTGCAATGCAGCAGAGCAGAACCAGCTGACTGTTCTGTTCGGTTCTGCTGATTGGCGTACTGATTGCCATAATCACGTCAATTGTGTGTGTGTGTGTGTGTGTTGTGTGTGTGTGTGTGTGTGTGTGGTGGTGTGTGTGTGGTGTGTGTGGTGTGTGTGTGTGTTGTGTGTGGTGATGTGGTGTGTGTGTGTGTGTGTGTGTGTCTCCGCAGGCCGCCTGCTGATACCTCAGGCTCATGGTTCCACGTGCTGCCCACCTTTGTGCTTGTCCGATCACCGCCCCACCAGGTAACCGATGCGAACTCGCCATTCAGGTGATGGACGCTCGATGGTCCTCCTCCTCAGCCGAATCACAGACCAGCCTAGTCCGTCGTAATGAATGACGCATTAAGAAATGTTGCTCTATCTCTCTCTCTGTGTCTTCTGTCTTCGTTCTTGTCTCTGTCGCTCCTCTGTGGTCTCTCTCCCAGGCGCTGGCTCTGATAGAGCTGTTACCAACGCGCCCGAGGTCGCTACAAACAGTGTTTACCTGCTGCCAAGAAGATGGGTATGAACACTTCCTGTCACCTCCTCACTTCCTCATTGGTTAAAAAAAAAAAACCCAAAACCCTTTCAAACCGGTCTGTAGATCACGCCGCCTGCCAAATGACATCATAAACGTATGCAAGAATGTAATACGTCCGCTCGCGCCGTCAGCAGGAAGTTGTTCTCGGGTTCTTTCTTGTCAACAATGTTTCCCGGGTTTTTCCCCCTCATCTCCCTACGGATGTTCTAGTGACATAAACACAAACCGCTGAAATCAGAAGAAATACGAATCTCTCTCTCTCTCTTCTCTCTCTCTCTGTCCTCTCTTCTCTCCTGTCCTCTCTCTTCTCTCTCTCTCTCTCTCTGCATGGATGATGGTTTCAGTCTCACAGCTTCTCAACCCCCAACCTCTCCTCCGTCTCCATCTCGGGGGGCCGTCTTATAATAAAACGCGTTCAGAGTCACCGCCGCGACTTCTCGTGCTTTCCCACCGCCGTCCCCCGGCCTCTTGTCCGTTTTGCTTGTTTTGTTTGTTTGGCGGCGGCGGAAAACAGAGGGAGGGAGGGAGATGGGGAGGGAGGAGGCGAGGGGAGAGAGGAAGGAGGGAGGGAAGGAGGGGAGTCAGTGGTCACCTGTCAATGACTGGTTGTCTGCAGGGAGCAGAGCAGAGGGTTTAGGAGGTCAGGGAGAGACGGAGGGAGGGGAGAGACGGGAAGGGAGGGAGGAGAGAGAGAAGGAGGGAGGAGAGAGAGAGAGAGGCAGGGAGGAGAGCAGAGGGGAGGAGGAAGGAGAGACTGGAGAGAGGGAGAGACGGAGAGGAGGAGAGAGAGAGAGAGAGGGAGAGAGAGAGAGGGAGGGAGAAGCAGATAGGGAGGGAGGGAGGAGAAGGCAGGGAGAGAGGGAGGATGGATCCGTTGGGATGGAAATGAAAAAGAGGGGACTGTGGTGGGAGAGGAGGGAGGAGGAGAGGATGCTAAATAAACGATGCTTGCTCTGCTGCTGCAGGACCTGATCTCCAGAGAGACACACTGACTGCATTTGCTTCTGACTTCTGAGTCGTGGCTGAATGCCAATAAGAAGTGGATTCTGCTTCGTATCGTAACAACATCATGGACATTGTTTCTTCATTTTCTCATTTCCTTTCCTTCTCTTCTTCCTTCTTTGTTTCCCCCTCTTCTCCCCTCTCTCCTCTCCATCTCTTCCTCTCTCCTCCCTCTCCCGCTCTCTCTCTCCCTCCCTCACTATCGCTCTCTCTCTCTGTCTCTGTCTCTCTGCTCTCTCCTCTCTCTCCTCCCTCCCTCCCAGGATGATACGTTGCCGCCTCCACACTGCCCACGTTCGACGCTCACCTGACGGAGCTTGAGTGACGAGCAGGCCAAGTACCCGGCCTGAACAAGAAACGGCCCCTTCAAGCCCAACTACTACAGGTGAGCGGAGGGGCCCCCGCTGTGTTAAGATGACACCGGTCAATAGACACGCCCCCGCCCCCTTCCCCTTTGTCGGCCATTTTTAGTTTCCCCACCCCCCCTAATGTCTCATTTGTTTGATCCTCTCCTCAGGTACTAGAAACTCGCCGACGTGACACCGAGGGAACGCCGACGCTCAACGAACCGCACAGAACCTGAGGAGAAGAAGAAGCTTTATACACACAGGGGGTGTGTGAGTGTGTGTGTGTGTTGTGTGTCGCGTGCGCGTGTGGTGGTGTGTGCGCGCTGGTGTGTGTGTGTGCGCGTGTGTGTGTGTGTGTGCGTGCGTGTGTGTGTGTGTGTGTGTGTCGCGTATGTGTGTGCTGTCGTGTGCGTGTGCGCGGTGTGTGTGTTCACTCCGGTGGGGGTCGGTCACGCCTGGCCGGTCGACGATCTGACCGTTTTCAGCCGCCTCAGTCATGCTATTATTTACGACGAGCGAGTGCGAGGAACTCTCCCTCAGAGCTGCTGCAGACAGATAAGAGGCCACGCCCCCCCCCCCCCCCCTCCCGGTTAGCCCTCCCAGAACACGACCCCCCCCCACCGCAGACCATGCCCCGCCCCCTCCATCCCCCGCCTCGTCCACGTCATTTTATCCGATCTATTTTATCGCTATTTGTGTGTCGAGTCTTAGGTGAACCCCCCTTTATACCCACTTCCCGCCTTTTTTTTCCTCCCGATTGTGCGTTATTATTTTTAGTTGGAATTTTTGATAGTTTGAATTTAATGATGACAGATGAAAACGTACTTCGTCTTTTTTTTGCGGTCTTTTTCCGTCGTTGGTCGGCCGGCAAGCGAGTACAACACACACAGGCTTTATTTCACTCTTTATCACACGGTAGCCGAGAAATGTTATTATCTCGCGACGAGGGAGATCAAGTCGCAAAAACCGTGACGTTGTACGTTTTGGTTTTTTGGTTTCGGAGGAAAACATTTAAATGCTCCCTCTCGCCTTTTTTTTTTTTGGATTCTCCATTCATTATTATTTTGTCTCGAGCCATCTTCACTCTTTGCTTCCTAATTGTATTAAAATCTCCTCCTTGTCCCTTCCGGAACATTCCCACTTATATTTCTCTTCTTCTTCATTTCCTTTTTTAGTCCCATCGCTCTTCCCCACCTTTCGCTCCGCGCCGGCTCCTCTCATCCACCCATCTCTCATCCAGCGCTCTCTCTCTCTCTCTCTGCCTTTCTCTCTCTCTCTCTCTCTCTCTCTCTCTCTCTCTCTCTCTCTCTCTCTCTCTCTCTCTGCATGGATGATGGTTTCAGTCTCACAGCTTCTCAACCCCCAACCTCTCCTCCGTCTCCATCTCGGGGGGGCGTCTTATAATAAAACGCGTTCAGAGTCACCGCCGCGACTTCTCGTGCTTTCCCACCGCCGTCCCCCGGCCTCTTGTCCGTTTGCTTGTTTTTGTTTGTTTGGCGGCGGCGGAAAACAGAGGGAGGGAGGGAGATGGGGAGGGAGGGAGATGGGGAGAGGAAGGGAGGGGGGGGAAGGAGAGAGAGAGAGAGGGAGAGAGAGAGAGGGAGGAGGAGGGAGGAGAGAGGAGGGAGGAGGAGGAGAGGAAGGAGGGAGGAGAGAGAGAGGAGGAGGAGAGAGAGAGGAGGAGGGAGAGAGAGAGGAGGAGGAGAGAGGAGGAGAGAGAGAGACAGGGAGGAGGAGAGAGAGAGAGAGGGAGAGAGAGAGAGGAGGGAGAGAGCAGATAGGGAGGGAGGGAGGAGAGAGGCAGGGAGAGAGGGAGGATGGATCCGCTTGGGATGGAAATGAAAAAGAAGGGATGACTGGTGGTGGGAGAGGAGGGAGGAGGAGAGGATGCTAAATAAACGATGCTTGCTCTGCTGCTGCAGGACGCTGATCTCCAGAGAGACACACTGACTGCATTTGCTTCTGACTTCTGAGTCTTGGCTGAATGCAATAAGAAGTGGATTCCTGCTTCGTTATCGTAACAACATCATGGACATTGTTTCTTCATTTTCTCATTTCCTTTCCTTCTCTTCTTTCCTTCTTTGTTTCCCCCCTCTTCTCCCCTCTCTCCTCTCCATCTCTTCCCTCTCTCCTCCCTCTCCCGCTCTCTCTCTCCCTCCCTCACTATCGCTCTCTCTCTCTGTCTCTGTCTCTCTGTCTCTCCTCTCTCTCCTCCCTCCCTCCCAGATGAGTACGTTGCCAGCCTCCACCTGCCCACGTTCGACGCTCACCTGACGGAGCTGAGTGACGAGCAGGCCAAGTACCTCGGCCTGAACAAGAACGGCCCCTTCAAGCCCAACTACTACAGGTGAGCGGAGGGGCCCCCGCTGTGTTAAGATGACACCCGGTCAATAGGACACGCCCCCGCCCCCCTTCCCCTTTGTCGGCCATTTTTAGTTTCCCCACCCCCCCCTAATGTCTCATTTGTTGATCCTCTCCTCAGGTACTAGAACTCGCCGACGTGACACCGAGGGAACGCCGACGCTCAACGAACCGCACAGAACCTGAGGAGAAGGAAGAAGCTTTATACACACAGGGGGTGTGTGTGTGTGTGTGTGTGTGTGTGTGTGTGTGCGCGTGCGTGTGTGTGTGTGTGTGTGTGTGTGTGTGTGTGTGTGTGCGTGTGTGTGTGTGTGTGTGCGTGTGTGTGTGTGTGTGTGTGTGTGCGTGTGTGTGTGTGTGCGTGTGCGTGTGCGCGTGTGTGTGTCACTCTCGGTGGGGGTCGGTCACGCCTGGCCGGTCGACGATCTGACCGTTTTCAGCCGCCTCAGTCATGCTATTTATTTACGACGAGACGAGTGCGAGGAACTCTCCCGTCAGAGCTGCTGCAGACGATAAGAGGCCACGCCCCGGTCGACGATCTGACCGTTTTCAGCCGCCTCAGTCATGCTATTTATTTACGACGAGACGAGTGCGAGGAACTCTCCCGTCAGAGCTGCTGCAGACGATAAGAGGCCACGCCCCCCTCCATCCCCCGCCTCACGTCACGTCATTTTATCCGATCTATTTTATCCTATTTGTGTGTCGAGTCTTAGGTGAACCCCCCTTTATACCCACTTCCCGCCTTTTTTTTCCCAATTGTGCGTTATTATTTTTTAAGTTGGAATTTTTGATAGTTTGAATTTAATGATGACGATGAAAAGGCGAGGAAGCAGCCCTTGCCCACCTGCGGACCACCGACACACACACGTCACACACATGATCACGCATCCGCCTCCTCTACCACCTCCTCCACAACAACAACTCTCTCCCCTTTGCTGCCATAAAGTCTGGACTGTAAGTTGGTCCATCCCACCCCCTACATGTCCTTTTTATTATGTACTTGTATTAAATATGATATAGATTTTTTGTTCGATATATTGTATAGATTTTAATATTATTTTACATAATAAGCACAAGTCACCAGCTGACAGCATCTTCATGGTGCGACACCGCCATCTAGTGGTAGTTCTAAGTCATTACAAAATCTCTCTCTCTCCCTCTCTCTCTCTCTCTCTCTCTCTCTCTCATATATATTAATAACCTGAGAACAAAATCATACAGAGAAGTTCAATTGTAATCCATGCTTGTTGTGTTATTGGAGCTCACCTCTCCGTAGCCACACACCACCACCTGTTTGCCCCCGAACATGACGTCTGTGGTGCGCTTCAGTCTGCGGACAGAGAGACACCGAGGGGTTAAATAAGTGATCACTTGATAATAATTTTTCTGTGTTTTTTTTCCCCCCCCTTGTTCAAACTTTAACTAAAGCTTGTTAAGTTTTAAGTCAAATAAGAGGAGCTTTAAGTACCCGTCCAGGATGGACTCTCTGCAGCAGTACAGGTTGTCAAACTTCTGTTTGGTCACCGAGTCGTTGACGTTCATGGCCGGGACACACAGCTTACCCGCCTTGGACAGCTGGTACAACCTGGAGCACACACACACGGACACACACACACGGACACACACACACACACACACACAGAAGGACACACACACAAACACGACCGCACACACCAAAAATAACATTCTCCATTAGAATGAGTGTCTTTATTTTACTAGATATATTTTATTTAATGTACGTCTACACCATCATTATACACACAGCTTATCCCACAGTTTGCTTGGCACAGCGCTATAAAAATTTTGGCAAAATATTCTACCAACCACTAGAGGGCGACATTACCCCACAGGATAAAGTGTGTGTGTGGTCGGTGGCCGATGTCTGCCTGAGTGCATTAAGTGTGTATGTGTGTGTGAGAGTCACCTGTGGACCCCGGTCACGCTCTCCTCCACGATGCCCTTGATCTTCTTGAACATGTTTGGGTACTTCTTGTAGATCCAATGCGTCAGGTCCCCCCCGTCGTCCAGGATCTGGGCCGGGACACAAAAAAAAGATTTTGTAATTTTGAGGACGAAACTCTTTCGGTGAAAGACGCACAGGAAACTGCAGTTCGATTCTGTAAACTACACACAGGACGCCTCCCATTTTAACATCAATTCCATCAATAAGCCTTTCTTTTAAGCGCCATTCATTCACATCCAGCCTAGACTGTAACAACCGTAGTGCCCCGGTGTCGCCACTAGGGGTCAGAGTTGTGCGAGTAACACGGAGGGAGCTACCATGTTGGGCTGCCAACCCTCCAGGTTGACACAGCGATCGATGCACCACCAGAAATCATCCTCTGACTCGCCCTTCCAGGCAAACACACTGAAACCTATGACAGAGAGAGAGGGAGAGAGAGGGCGGGAGAGATAAAAAGGGAGGAGAGATAAACGGAGAAGAGAAACGGAGTCAGAAACCACAAATAGGAACTTGTTCTGCCAGACTAAAGGGAAAGTTACACGCAAACACACCCTTTTGTTCACAAAAAATATCGCCTATAAATAAATGCTTTCAGATAGAATTATTGAGAAATCAGGATGAACAAAATACAGATTTGTAAGAAAACACAATTTACATTTTCCTTTTATATGCAGACACAGCCAACCAACCAGCCAGACAGACAGACAGAGACAGAGAGACAGAGAGACACACACATACACACACACACACAGGGGTGGTGGGGGCGTGGCCTCACCTCCCTCGGCCAGCGCGGCCGCCACCTCGTTCTGGGTGGAGTAGATGTTGCAGGCGGCCCACCGGCACTGAGCCCCCAGCGCGGCCAGGGTCTCCATCAGCACCTGGAGGAGGAGGTGAGGGAGGAGGTGATGGTGGAAGAGGAGGAGGAGGAGGTGGAGAGGAGGTGGAGGGTGGATAGGGAGAGGAAGGGTGGATAGAGGAGAGGAGAGGAAAGGAGGGTGGACCGGAGGAGAGGGGAGGTGAGGCGAGACGAGAGTAGAGGAAGGAGTAAGGGATTAGGTAAGAGAAGGCGAGTTACGGGGGGTGTGTGTGTGTGTGTGTGTGTGTCTGTGTGTGTGTGTGTGTGTGTTGCTACTCACGGCGGTCTGTGCGGTGATGTGGGTGCAGCCCACCACCTTGGCGCCGGCCAGGGGTTTCTCCCCCTGGGCTCGCTTGCGCAGAGCCATCAGGGCCGGCATCTCTGGAGGGAGGGAGGGAGGGAGGGAGGGACACACACACACACACACACACACACACACACACACTCTTTAGCACGGTGGTTCAGTGTGGTTGACCACCAATTCATTCCATCTGCTGCGGAAATCACTCATGCGGTCATATTCAGCTGAGTATCCTCTTCCTCTCTTCTCTCTCTCCTGAAGAACATTAATGATAACCCACGCTCTACCTTTCTGTCTCTTACATATCCTCATCACCCAGTGACGCCTCTCGCCTCATCTCTTGATCTCTAACTCTCCCTCCCCTTCTGCATTCCTCACTGCACGTCTCTCTCTCTCTCTCTCTCTCTCTCTATCTCTCCTCTTCTTCTTCACCACTCTTCTCTCTCTCACCTCTCTCTCTCACTCTTCAACCTCTCTCTCTCTCTCTCAAACACACACACACACACACACGCCCACACGCCCACAAACTGTCGCTGCACACAAAGACACCACCAACACTCTCTCCCCAGACAAGGGGTGATGAAGTGGAGGTGGGAATAGAATAGATACGATATGGAGAGAAGAGGAAGAGGAGGAAAGGAGAAGAGAGTATGAATAGAGCTAAGAGAGAGAAGGATGGAGGGAGGCGAGGATGAAAGGCCAAATGGGGGGGGGGGTGCGAGAGAAGCAGGCAGTTAACAGTGAAACGGCGGATTATCGACGAGAAAGAAAGCAGAGAGATGCAGAAGAAAGAGACCGACTAGAGCAGAGAGGGAGGCAGGAGAGATCATTAAAGAGAGATGGAAGAGAGTGAGAGAGAGGATAGCAGTGAGAGGCGAAGGGGAAAGAGAGAGGAGAGAGTGAGAGGCAAAAGAGACTAGCAGAGCCAGAGAGAAAGAGAGATGAGATGAGGCGAGAAAGAGATGGAGAGAGACAGAGAGAGGGGAGGGTGGAGGGAATCA
>PIJE02000600.1:103149-125649 GCA_002895965.2 Coryphaenoides rupestris
AAATGGACCCAGACCTGGCTTAGTCGCGGCACTTGAGCGATTAAGCCTCTCTCTCTCTCTCTGTCTCTCTCTCTCTGCTCTCTCTCTCTCTCTCTTCTCTTCTCTTCCTCTCTCTCTCTCTCTGGTTCTCTCTCTCTCTCTCTCTCTCTCTCTCTCTCTCTCTGGTTCTCTCTCTCTCTCTCTCTCTCCTCTCTCTCTCTCTCTCTCTCTCTCTCTCTCTCTCTCTCTCTCTCCTCTCTCTCTCTCTCTCTGACTCTCGACCAGCTGCTGCTGTTTCTTAGAGAGAGAGAGAGACCCAGAGAGAGAGACCCAGAGAGAGAGAGACCCAGAGAGAGACAGAGAGAGAGAGAGAGAGAGAGACCCAGAGAGAGAGAGAGAGAGACCCAGAGAGAGAGAGACCCAGAGAGAGAGAGAGAGAGAGACCCAGAGAGAGAGAGAGAGACCCAGAGAGAGAGAGACCCAGAGAGAGAGAGAGAGACCCTAGGGGTATCTGTGATGATGTAAGCTATGTCCTACTGATTTATCAGCACAGAGTGGTGTGGTCAGAATGTAAATAATGTGGCACACAGGCCCGGAGATACAGACACACACACTCACACCGGGTCAGCCTGTGTGTTCACCACTTGGCGAGCGTTGATTGAGTTAAGGTCAGTGTCGTATCGAGGTGATTCCGCCGCCGTTCTGCCGCCCTGATTACATTGCTCCGTTCCCCCACTTATCCTCTCCTCTCGCTTAATCTCCGGTCTTAGACGCGACATCAAAGTTCATCGTCATCGCGGTTTTCTTGCGCTCAGGGTGTCTTGCGGGTGGTGATACTGGTGGTGGTGGTGGTGGGTGGAGGGACTTGGGTCGATGGGGGAGGAAGCGTTAGGGGAAATCACATGGAGGCCGTTTTTCCATGAACCAGCACTTTCTGCGGACAATAAAGCCTTTCTATTTGTGCACGACGGCGGCGGTGGCGGCGGCGGCGGCGGTGTCGCCGGACTGCATTCCTCCTCGCCAGGTGCCAGCTTTCTACCGTCTCGCTCGTAATCCACCCGTCGACCTGCTCGTTCGTACCGCGCGGGAGACACCCGAAGGCGACGTGTCCACGAGACATGTTTTTTTTTTACCTCGATACTGGGGAGATGAAACCCCATCGCTCAAGGGAGCTGTGGCAACTGGTGTTTTGTTCAACATGCGGTGAAACCAGCTCTTTGCAATGAACGCGTCGGTGTAAGGAGAAGACTCGCCCTGTCAATTGTATTTATTATAAAGAACTCAATGGGGCATTGAGTTTGCACAACCACGGTGTCCCGTGATGGAAGAAGTTTAAAGAAGTGTGAACCACTTGACATGCATTCATGTATGCATGGACTGTTACAGTAAATAACGAGAAAATAAATCGCGTCCGATATCCGCACAAGAGAGCACAACTGGAGGGTTAATAGCGTTTTGCACGGTTGACTTTTAAAAGACAGAACAATAAGACCACAAGACTCGACGTGGCAGTCAAATGCATCTGGTTAAAACCCAACACGTCTGAAGAACTCCTTGACTATTTACACCAAATATAACAATACAAAAACACTGCGATGGGAAAGATAATACTCCGTCATCATCCCAAATAACCGAAGCTGAGGGAAGTGGGGTTAAGATCGCCCAGTTAAGATCTCTAAACATATTTAGACTCAATTATCCAAAATGTCAAGCAAATAAGGCCCAACGCAGGGAAGGACGCCAAGTCAAGGTGACTCTTCTTGACTTGCAGAAAGTCAATCATATGCAACGGAGCGGAGCGCAAGTCAATGATCAGCCTCAGAAAGAACACAGAGTGGACTGAGTGTCCAGGGGTTGTTCCTTGGACCTTTCTGCAACTCAGAAACATCTCAACTCAGACGCTGGAGCGCGCGCACACACACACACACACACACACACACACACACACACACACACACACACACACACACACACACACACACACACTAAACTCTATTCCTAGTTTAATTGGAGACTTGTGGTTCGCAATTAACCGCATCGGGTCTCTTTGGTCTGGATTGTGACGGCTGCTTCAACGTCACAGCCGATCAGAAGCTGTGTACAAATGCCACGCAGGCCGAGTGTGATCCATAAAACAAGCACTAATCAGATTAGCGAAGGACAAATTGGATTTTCCATTAATGAAATCGGGTTAACAATTGAACATAATGGCAGCGTTGAGATAATGGAGTCCATTGACAGTTATGAACACGTGTGTATGTCTATCCGTGAGTGTGTTAATATCCCTTTGATTGCGTACGTCGTATCGTGAAAAGAAACAGACAGGCAGGCTTTACAATAGTCGACGATACTTTAGCACTCCCAACGCAAGTCGCTTTGGATAAAAGCGTCTGCCAAATGCCCTCAACGTAATGTAAATGTAAAACGTGTTTGGCTTCGGATAGCAGCCCTACGATGCCCGTCGTCCCCTTTTACCGGCCGTTACTTAGCACAGAGGCGAGCTGACGGGAGACGTCGCCGTAACGATCCAGCGTGCGACGCGAACGCAGGGCAACGGAGGCGCTCGCTGGCAGACGCCGACAGACCACACTGAGGGAGGTGCGACTCTCATGCCCTCCTACGCCGTGCGAGTTAATATATTTATACATTTACACGAGAGCGAGAGGAGGCTGAAGGGTTGGCAGAACGCTGCGACGAGAGAGAGAGAGAGAGAGAGAGACACACACACACACACAGAGAGACATACCTAGCACTTAAGCTGCGTCAGTGTAATTCAAATGAAAAAGGGTGCCTTAGTTTGAACCATGATTACGTCAGCGCAACGGGAACCGTTTTGGAGTTGAGACATAACACATCCCTGTTAGTTCTCACCACCACCACCACCACCACCAGCACCACCACACTACGGGCGGGTTGAGGGTCCTGGTTGTGACGGGCGGCGCTTCGATGGACCGGGGAGGTTTTCCCCCCCCCCACCCACCAGTGCACGTCGCCGACGCCAAAAAGTCTCTTGGTACCCATCTCAACATCGAATGATGCGCCACACGTCAGCGATTCACTGGCCTCAAAGTTCTTCCGCTTGCACAGCTTCCAACCAAGTGATGACGGTCCATTTACTGCGCGGTCTGGGCTTTTACAGCTGGATCTTGCTCCGGTCTTGCACTGGGGGGACTCGGTTTTTTCCTCTTCTCTTGTTTCCGCAAAGCTTTTAACCCTCGAACACTGGTGCTTGTGTTTCCCTTTTTAAAGCCGTGAACCTGCCTAGCCTTGGATCGGCCCTCGCTCTGCTCCCCCCCCCCGAAGCTTTACTCAGGTCATAGGGTCAACTCTGATGTTCAGATAGCTCTTCCTGATGTAAACAATGCAATATGCATGTGGCTTATGCACAAACAAATAAGCAACACAAATGCACAACATGCACGCCGGTTTTTAATTCAAAAATATGATTGACACGACGCGTACATATATTCTTTTATTTGCGTCACACACAGCAAATACAAAACGGCAAACGTGAGAACGGGATCTTCCAAATTAAATGAATATAAACATGGGTCACGTGTTCAGATGACTTCCCTTCAAGAAGGCGACAGAGGCAAGTGTGTGGAAGTGGAGCATCAGACCGAACGGAACAATAGCGGAGATAACGAGAAACAAATTCGGTGGAACGTGGAATTGAATCCTCTCTCTCTCTCTGTGTGTGTGTGGAGGCTAGCCAAAGGGTTCCTGCCAGCTTCAAACGTCACACATCGGTGCCACATTTCAACCCGTCGATCTGCGCCACGTGCACACAAGCGCAGACGCATCAGTGTGGACACACACATACACGTGTAAGAATGCGTCCGCGAGTCTCTGAAGGCCCTCGCCGTCTTTCCTTTGGTGGCGAGCCATCGCCGAGTGAAAAAGAATTGGGACAGGACTTGAGCGGAAACAGAAACGGACTGGACTAAAAAAAACGAACACGCTGAACTGGACTACGCTGGAAATTAACGGGACTAAGAGCTAAAAACGGAACATCGTGAAGTGGATTTCGCTGGACATTAACGGGACTAAAAAGCGACATACTGAACTGGATTACGCCGGAAATGGACCGGATCAAAAACAAAACGGAACTGGATTGGACAAAAAGACAAAACATGGGACTGGATTCGACTGAACTCTGGGCTGAAAGCGGACCGGAGTGGGTTAACGTAACCCAACGGATTGGTCGGTGTCGAGGCAACGGCTTCCATACTGTACAGCAATGCGCCATTTAATTTTGACTCCAACGAGAGGTGGCAGATCCCCTGGGGAGAAATGCATGCATGTGACCACACACACACACACACACACACACACACACACACCCCCCCCCCCCCCACACACACACACACACCTCCGAGATGTAACCTGCATGTTCATGGACTGGGGGGGGGGTTGGGGGAGGAAGTGACACGCGAGGGACAGAGGACGAAGAATCATGATTGGGGGGGGGGGAGGAGCTACCAAGAACAGGGACTCAAGCTAGTAGTTGTGTTCCTCCTCAATCTATCATGGCTGTACAACACGACCCTCCTAACATCCATAAAGAACCTTCGGCGTGGTTCTTCGTACCATTTCACAAGGCCCGTATCCGGGTACATCTACGTGCGTGTTCTTTGACGTAACACGCCGTCGCTGACGACAGCTCGAGTTACACTTTAAACCGTGTTTGAGTTTGCGTTACATTTTAACCGAAACCGAAAGGTATGCACACCGCCGCGAGACTCCAGCGAAAAATCCTCGCGTGGCACGACGGACGCGTCAAGGGGCCACGATAGCACTACGATAGAGGGGAAACATTGTGCGCTTCCAAAAAAAAAAAACGTCTGTCTAAGATTAACAAGCCTAATCCTTGCTCGTTAACCCAGCGGCGCTTCAAATGCGGTGCCAGAAATGTGGATTACATAAAAAAAAAGTCTGCTTACGAAGAAACTTTAATTCGTCAGACCGGGCCCCCCCACACAACAAACACACACAGAAAGCCTCTCTCAGATACACCAAGAAACTGGGCAAGTAATCGCATGCCCAGCCCTGTAAACCCGTCGAACCCGCTAGCTCCACGAGGAACTGCGGCTTAGCGGATGACATAACGTGACACGGAGGGTGGGCACAACCGGCGCTCGCGCTAATGTGCTGCTTACTGAGCATTACTCGTTTGAGTCTCGTCGCGCGTGAAAACGACACGCTGTCGGGTTTGATCCTCCAGGGCTGCCAAGGAGAAGCTTGTGAATGGAGATTGGGTTTTGTTCCCGGGGAGACAATGCCTACAGGGTTCTACAGCCACGCACACGCGCACACACACACACACACACATACACACACACACAGGGCTCAACGACTCCTTCATGCTTCATAAAGGTGTTCATAAAAGGTGCATTGTAAAAAAGTGCACACGGATCGGCATCCGCCATTCGCCGGGCCAAGTTTCAAGACCCAACTCGAGTATTAAAAAAAGTTCGAGAGCAAAAACGGCACTCCCACCACCACCACCACCGAGGCCTACGAAACGACAGCCATGTACTTATGAGTTTCCTCGAGACTGGAGGTACGGTATATGTGTGCCAAGTCCCACGGGCCGGGCCACATCAAAACACTCATCACCCAGCCACTAAAGCCCCCATATGGGCCGACCTGCAGCGGAGAGAGCAGGCCCCTTAATCCCTCATGTGGCGACGTGATGGAGGCAGCGTTTAAGCCGACCCGAAACCATCCATCCATTCATTCACCCGGTGTATCCTCCACAATCATCACCATCATCATCATCATCTCATCCACTGGTTGGAGGTGCCCTTTACCGCACGCACGGCCCCGGTCTGCAGCCGCACATACATAATGTAATGCAATGCATAGCAGACATCCCACAATGCACGGTGTTCTATAAATAGTGCTGCCGCAACTTTCCGTCCGTCCGTCCGTCCGGGTGGGTGGGTGGGTCTACGTGAAAGCGGTTACGGTGGACGGGGCAGTCGAATGCATTGATGTTTCGATTTCTCATCAATATAATGGGACGGTGGGGCCTACAGAGATGTAATCTGGGTTGTGTAAACATCGCTCGGTGGCAATTATAGATCCTTTTTGTGTAGATAGTGTGTAGATAGTGGAGTGTGAGCCCTGCAGTGCTATAATGCATCACACATAAATTAAACGCCTCATATAAATCTCATCTTAATAAATGCTGATAAGGATACAAGGACGACATGAAACTTTCGCTAAACGAACCAATTCGGCGAGATTCAAGTACAACAGCGACTCATTCCAACGCAAATAAAGAGCAGGCAGTTTAGTTGTTGAAACAGCTCCACTGGAATGAGACGCGAGATTTCCAAGAGAAGATTGTATATCAAGCTTAAGGAGATTGAGATGCACCACAAGATTCAAGGAAACTCATGGGACATAAGACGATGATTGCAGGGTTCTCTCGGTATCCGAATGCGGGGGAAAGTATCCGTTTGCGTCTGCAAAAGACTAAAAACAACAAAACCGGCACCTCGGCTGGCAACTTTTTTTCCCCCCGTTCTCCCGCGGTGTACCTCGCTCCAGTACTTGAAGTGGGTCTCCTCGATGATCCAGATGTGGGCTCCAGGTATGCCGTGTTCTTCGCCGCCTCTGCTCGCGTCAGCATTCGCGCCGGCGGGCGGGGTTGCTCTGAGCGCGCGGCGGAGCCTCGGGTTCCTCGGCCGAGCCTCGCGCCAGGTGCGTTCCATTCTCACCTCGCGCCAGCAGCCGGGCCACACTCGCGCTTGCGGGTGTCACGACGACACAGAGACACAACCGGGCGACCAGACAGCCAGACAACCAGGCAGCAAGCGGGGCAAGACGAGGCCGTTCGAGGGGTTGGTGGGGGAGGCACACGAAACCATGCTGGCTTTTGTTGATACTTGCCGCTGTAGGTGGGCCAAGTTTCCCTCTCCCTCTGTCTTGCTTTCAGATCGCTATGCGCTATGATAATAAAACGCAGAAAAACAAGTCGAAAATGCTGCAAAACACGTCAAATAAAGCAAATTGTGACAAGTACGCCAATGCACACTATTCGGACGTACCCGTACGTGCATCGGGGCAGAAGTTTGATGATTTTTGGACGCTGGACAACACTAAAAACATATTTTCCTCGTCTGGGTTAACGCTGCAAATTGATTAAGTGTCAAATCACGTTTTAATGACCGAGAACTACTCTTTTAGCAGCAGTACTGGCCAGTTCAATACCGTCGCAGTAATGGATTGGAAGAGCACCCTGTATCGACCGACACTTTAAGTGGTATTGAGGTGCGGCACGCACACGCACACACACACGCACACATACATGCACGGAGACACACAATTCAAGGGCCCTGCAAGTCATTCGATGACCTAACATACCAGCATAACCCACCCCTCAGAGGCCTACAGGGCAAATACTGTTTAATCAGTGAAAACATGTGTGACTCAGAAGTGTGTGTGTGTGTGTGGGGGTGGAGGTTCCCCTCAGGAGGTGTACTGTACTGAGTAAAACATCACGTTAATAAACCACAATCATTATCAGTGTCGACTACGCTATACCCAGCGTGTGTGTAGTATATATATATATATATATATATATATATGCCATGAATGTTATCACCAGTACATCATTAGAGGTGTGAGTGAAGCAATTTGAGCAACCGGTGAGTGTGTGTGACTTTGATCTCGCTTATCGAAAAACAAGTGAACTTTACACACTTGGTGACTGCTGTAGTATTCTTGATTTTAGACTGGCGTGATCTGCAGTAGGGTACAGTCATGTCACTGTCAGGGGCCTGAGCCAAAGCAAACAGCAGCCCAGCCACTAGTGTAAACTACCTTAAGCCAGGCGAGAGGGAGTCTACATTTAGTCACGGCACTTATCACCCATTTAGCCCTGTATCGTCACCTGGCAATCTAAATAAGGGTTAGAGGGTCTGTGTGTGTGTGTGTGTGTGCGTGTGTGTGTACACTAGGCAACAAAGCTTCACCGCAGGTTGACAGAAGACTTACTACAGGTATGTCAGGTCTCTCACACACACACACACACAGTAAATGACAGAATAGAGGCCACCCAAAAAACTAAAAAGTAAATCCAGTCCAAGTGACACAAAACTTACTCAATTACATACACACTTCCCATAAAGCGCAGTGCAGTCAAGTCGACAACATAGCAGTATTATTATTATGATGGGTGCATGTAGTACAACATTTACAGTAGATAAATACCGTAAATAACAGAATAGTAACCCCTCCCCAAAAAAATACAAATAAATCAATCCAGTCCAAGTGACTCAAAACTGACACGACTCAATAACACACACACTACACACACTTATACTTTCCGTTGAGTGGATCCAGCTCAGTTATTTCCCATAAAGAGCAGTGGAGTCAACATGATGTCACAACATAGCATTATTATTATTATTATTATTATGGGTGCATATAGTACAACATTTACGGTAGATAAATACCGCAAATAACGGAGTAGCCAAAAACAAAATCAATCCAGTCCAACTGACACGACTCAACACACACACTTCTACTCCCTATTGACTTCCCATTACTTAGCGCAGTGAAGTCAACAACATAGCAGTATTATGATTATTATTATTATTATGATGATGGGTGCATATAGTAGAACATTTACGGTAGATAAATACCGTAAATAACAGACTAAATCTACAAATCAATCCAGTCCAAGTGACACAAAACTGACACGACTCAATATCAGCACAGACACACACACTAGCAGTATTATTATGATGATGATGATGGGTGCACATAGTACAACATTTACGGTAGATAGACAAATACCGTAAATAACACAGTAGAAGCGCACGCGGGAAAAAAAACATGAGGAAAACCCCCCCCCCGTCCAGTGAGCCACGCTACCTTCTTCATGCGGGGGGCCTCCGCCACGGTGCCGTCGCGGTTCACGAACGCCTCCCCGCCGCCGCCGCCGTTCTGCTGCTCCGGCCGCTGCTTGAGCGCCGACGGCTGCGGCAGCGTCTTCACCACCGCCGCCACCGCCGCCGCCGGGCTGGGACTCGGGTCCGGGTCCGGGTCCGTGGTGGTCCCGGTGTTGGGGGTCCCGGCGGGTGACGGGTCTTTGTTATGAGACGCTGGTGCTGGTACTGGTGGTACTTGGACGACGTCTTTGAGCTGCTCGACCTCGGCCATGATCGCTGCTGCTGCTGCTGCTGCCGCCACAAACTGGATGTGAGTGGAGAGCAGCGCTACGGCCCGCACTGCATCATGGTCTTTGGAGTTCAATGGACCATAGTCCCGCACTGCATAGTGGTCTTTGTAGTTCTATGGAACGGTAAGGCCGCAAAAAATATAAAAAGAAATACAAAAATACAAAATAATATAAAAATAAAAAAGCCCCCAATGCATCTTGGTCTTAGTAGTTCAATGGAACGGTAAGCCCGCCAAAAAAAATAGGTATAAAAAAAAATACAAAAATCAAATAAAATACAAATTAAAATGTAAAATTTAAATAAATTTAAAAACCACAATGCATCATGGTCTTTGTAGTTTAATTGACCACAATCCCGCAGTGCATCATGGTCTTTGTAGTTCAATGAACGGTAAACCCGCAAAAAAACATTACAAATACAAAAAGTCGATAAATACAATAAAAATAATAAAAGCCCCCAATGCATTATGGTCTATGTAGTCCAATGGGCATCTCAAGGCCAAGAACTCATTACCTCAGCGCCCTCAAGTGGCCGCCAGACGCAACAGCAACCCACAGGAATGCAGTTAAGATTTGAGTATCTTTTATTTTATGGCACATTATAAAATGGCATTACGGTAAAGAAATACAAACTATTCGGACCAACAGTGATGGCTGCTTTGTAAAATACAGACCCAAACAGTCGGTTTATTGAAGATTAAAAGGAAAAACTCTGAAAAATGACACATTATGTACATTCTAGCAGCAGGTTTAACCCCCCTAAAGCTGCCCGTCTACCAGATCACAAAGAGGTATATTATGTACATGAACGCCGCTTTGGTATCAAATTATCAAATACAAAATATTTAGAAACCCCGTTTAATAATAATAAAAAAAACCTAACGTTGCCATGTTGGATCGACATCAAGTGCACACAAATGTGCAGAACAATCATTTCAAAAGTCATTCTCCAGATTTTGAGCCAAGTGTTGGTTGTTCTGTCGCTTTCCAGGGCTACAGACATATCGTTATACTGTCCTGTGAAACACATTTCAGTCCATTCCACTGTTTCTGTGTCCACTGGTTCGGTTCTCTTCCCACCAGCCGGGGGGGGGGGGTCCAGCAGAGAGAGAGAGAGACGAAATCTGTCCTGAAAATGGACATTTCTGCCCTTGAAATGCCCTTGTCCCTTTGGGGTGGGGGGGGTGGTCAGTGAGAGACAGAGAGACAGAGAGAGAGAGAGAGACGGCTGACGAGTGCTTCAGTCCTCGAATATCCATAGGATGTTCACGCCGGACAGCCCGAGATTTACTCTCCTGCCGACGAGAAGGAAGGAAGGAGGAGTCAAAATCAGTTTCAGAGGCGGAGCGGGAGGTTGGCCACACCCACCCACAGAGGAGGAGGAGGAGGAAGACTCACCCCAGCATCCCCGACTCCTTGGTCTTGATGACGAAGAGGAACATGAGCACCGTGTGGAACAGATTGTTCCTGCCCTGCTCCCGTCGCCACAGAGACAAGGAGGAGATGTTGTCACTCAATTCATCATCACAATAATAAATCATAAACGACAACAAAATCTGACAACATTTACCCATAACCATACTACCCATGGGAATCAAGGCAAGTACACTTGTATTTCTACTGCGCTGAATAATAGCTACACTCGCAAACCCTCATCATATATTTTATTTGTATTTTATTTTGCGTTCTGAAGGTCAATCCGAGGGTAGAAGCCTTGAAAAGGGAAGCCTGCAAGACTATGAAGGCGTGTGTGAGCGGCGTGTGTTTGGGGAAGCAGAAGAGGCCGGGGTCAGGGGGTCACCTTGGGCAGGCTGTACACGTGGCCCTGGTAGATGAGCTGGTAGTGGGGGGGGTTGACGCTGCTCTGGTGGACGCAGAACAGATTCTCGTTGGTCACATCTGGAGGGGGCGGGAAATTAAACGGGATGAATGATGGAAAAAATACACACAAAATAATAAGATAAGATAGAACTTTATTAATCCCGAAGGAAATTCTTGTGCCAAGTTGTGCAAGTTGCACAGCAATACAGTACAATAAAACAAGAGAGAAATATACAAATATATAGGCAAGATAAGATATTCAGACGGCGAGGACAATTTGGCATAATTGAAGTATAATACAGCTGTGATAATAATAATAATAATAATAATAATAATAATAATGGTTGGGGTACGTATTGCACATGATCAGATTCATCACTCAGACAGCAGGAAGCGACGCTATATTATAGTGCACGATATGAAACACTGGAAATAAACAGAGAAGTCCAATATAATTTATAGATGGTCCAACGGAGAGAGTCGTTTTATTGTCCTGCATCCGACACTAAATTCTCTTAACTTTATCGTTCTGGTCATTTATAGAGCTGTGTCAGCCATTTTGGCACCAGCCAGCCACCCGGCCAGCCAGCCAGCCAAAAAGCCCTCCGTCTCAGGCCTTAATGGCCCGTGTCCGCTATAGTGATTCAATGTTGGCATCGCATTAGCCTTGCCACCAAATCTGCCTTAAACCGCATGGCTCCAGAGGGGCGTGGCGGAAGGAAGATAAGGGGCCGTGGCCAACGTGCTCACCTGGCTTGTCGGGGGTGTGGCTGAAGTGTTGCGACGTGAAGGTTTTGCCGTCAGGGTACTTGGGGTGAGGGGGCAGCCTGGAGTCCAGGTAGGTGCAGAACACGTGGATGAGGATCTGAGGAGGAGAAGGAGTCCCAATCAATCAATCAATCAATCAATCAATCAATCAATCAATCAATCGATACATGTGTGTGTGTGTGTCTTACAGCGCAGTCAGTGGGCAGGTCGGTGTCCCACTTGCGACTCTTCAGGTTCCCGCCTCCGTTCCAGCGGTACGAGCTCATGCAGCCGCTGTGCGCCAACTCTGTGCGGGCGGGAAACCAAGACGCCATTTCACAAACCGCTAGAAAACCCATGTAGACGTCAACCCCGCCTCGATGTATTGATTGATTGATTGATTGATTGATTGATGCACTCACCCTTGATCCTGTCGACCAGGTACTCCTGGTTGGGGGAGATGTCCAGGTACTGCACGATGGCATTCAGCGTGGGGATGGCAGAGGCCTTCAACAAGGCAGCCTGCTTCAGGCTGCTGATACTGGCCTCTGGTGGCCGTGCGCAGGAAACGCAGGGAGGAGCAGAGAAAGAGGGAAGGTTATGTTTGTCATACATATGGTTTTCTATCCAGAATGACTCAGTTACAACCCGACTTTTAAGGATAGTTTTATAAGGGAACAATAAGTCCTGGATTGCCATGTTCAGAAATATCAACCATACCGTTTCAGAATACAACAAATACAAATAAACATACGACTTCTTAATTTCTTCATTTGACCTGTAAAGTATAGGCCAACCAACGACAAATGTACTTATTGTAAGTCTCTTTGGACAAGAGTGCCCTAAGTGCCCAGTTTGTCAGCAAAAGTTACGACGCATGAATCAGAAACTTGCTAAATACAAATAAGACATTTTAAATTAGCATTTATGTGCGTTGGAGTTTGCGTGAACATCTCAAGGCTCAACAACACAGTCAAACCCTCACACAGTACCGACTCAATACCGAGACAGTGAGTGCCACACCTCCTATCTGGAGCTCAGGGCAGCCCATTCTCCTCAGCTGGCTGTTGATGGAGTCCATCTCCTTCACCAGCGGAGCCAGGATGGTGTCGTTGATCCACTGAGGAGGAGGAGGAGGAAGAGAGGAGGAGACACACAACCAGCCAATCAGAAGAAGTGTCAACTGTAGTCATTTGTGCACCAAAAAATCCCTGCTGCTCCTAGTCGTCTTTAGGAAAAGGGTTTGGACTCGGGGTCAAGAGGTCAAGAGGGATCTACTCCTGTGGGTCGCAACACTCACGTTCCTCAGCTTGGCGGTCCAGCAGTCGATGCGGTCCACGACGGGACGGCTGCTGGTGATCCGTGCCCACACCTGAACCAACCAAAGAAATGAATAGTCAGCGAATGAACATCAACCAGCAATTATTCTCATAAATTCACGACAATTCAAGCTTTGTAAAAGACAGAATTGGTGGTTATTAATGGTTATTCAGTCAATAATCACTCGGTTATCAATTGGGTCACCAAGTCTCGTTAAAATACACCACTAGAAGAAGCAAAGCTAATTGATTAATTGACTGATTAATTGACTTGTTCTCCTCTGCCTCCTCCCACCTCCTCGGCGGCCTGCTTGGAGCCCAGGTCGGTGTCGTCCTTGTGGGCCGACGGCGCCTGGGAGCGGTAGGCTGGCTGGTACTGGAACTTGCGCAGGCTCTGGGCGTAGTCGCCCACCGAGCGGCTGTAGTTCCAGAACGTGGGGCTGTGGGCCGGGGACGACGACTCCGGACTCCCTTCAGGACCACAGAAGAAAAGGTTAGTAAATAATTAAATGATCACAGAGCCATCATTGTATCATGACTTCCACTCCTCAAGCAAAGTCGAGACATTTATTTATGAAGCACGTTCATTGCAAACAATTTGAGTCGGCCAAAGTGATGCCCAGTTTAAAATTGGCAAAATAAATGCACATCGGACGAGAGTAAATCCTTAAATTATGAACTGAATCAAGAAATCGGTCTTGAATTGGATTTTGAATGACTTCATGACCCCCCAAGAATCCAAATAGAAATCGTGAGATACCGAACTCCAATATTCCCGCCCCGACCACGATACGTGCGCTCCTATTGGCCAGCCCCAGCCTGCAGGCCACGCCCACCTAGCTGCCCGCGGTGACTCTTCTCCTCCTCGGAGCGCAGGAAGAGCTCCAGGCTCTTCTGGTCCACCATGCAGTCGTCGACACCGCCTCCCCGGCCCCCCGGGGAGCTGAACACCGACGGTGACGTGCGGTAACGGGCACGCAGGCTGGAGGCGGAGCCCTCCGCCGGCCCGATGCTGCTGGGGTAGGGCGAGGGGGAGGAGCCGGGGAGGAGCCGTGGGGGAGGAGCCGTAGCTCAACACCTGGGGAAGATGGGAGAACCGTTATGAGGATAGGGAAGGGGCGTATAATCCGATAACACCTTATAGAGTAGGATGACAACTTTATACAGTAGTTTAAAGGGCAGGTAACGATCCAACAAAAACCAATAAAAAGCACAAATATAGATTTTTATTGTTGATAATATAAACATATATTATTTTTAATCTCACCTGATAAGATATATATAAATGTACATTTAGGGCATTTGGCAGATGCTTTTATCCCAAAGCGACTTACAAAGAGTACATTTGTCGAAATAAAAACAGCAATATATCGCCAGTGATGGTACATAAAGATAAGAATAGAACAGGTTAAATAACTGGCATTTATAAAATTAAGACTCTCTCTCTCAGGCTCCTGACCTTCCCGTAGGGCAGGGCGGGGGATGCGGGGAGGCTGAAGGTTCCCGGGGCGGCGGTGGCGTTGGGCCCGGCGGCGGAGGGGCTGCCTCCCAGCGGACCGGGGCTGTACCCGCCGGACACGCAGCTGGGGGAGAATTTGGGGCCACCGGCGGTGGTGGCGGCGGCGGCGGCGGAGGGCGACGAGGACGGGCTGAAGCTCAGCACGTTCTGGCCGCCCTGCAGCACCGAGGAGGCCTGGGCCGGAGCCGGGGCCTCCTTCTTCTCGGGCTTCTGAGGCGGCGAGGCCTGAATGCCTGGGAACCAGAGGTGTTCAGGGCGGGGGGCGGGGTTAATACAACCTGGGTGGGTGTTGACATGGGCACTAGAAAGACCGATTCTAATGGGGTTATGGTGGTAGGCTGGCTCGTTTCATTCTTCTCCAGCAGTGTTTCCCAAACTGGGAAAAATCGGGTCATAGACATTTGAAATGCAAGGCTTGTTATGTTCTTAATTAGTTAGTAATTAGTTTAGAATTAGTTTATAAAGTGAAGATAAGATAAAACTTAATATAAAACTTAAGACTAAGAAAACTAATCTCGAAGGAAATTCTTGTGCCAGACATTAGAATAATAAACAATAGAGAAATAAACAGTAGAATAATACAAATTAAATACAAATAAAATTTGTTTATAAATGTAGATGTTACA
Organism: Coryphaenoides rupestris; assembly: GCA_002895965.2. NCBI lineage: Eukaryota > Metazoa > Chordata > Actinopteri > Gadiformes > Macrouridae > Coryphaenoides > Coryphaenoides rupestris. The sequence continues at coordinate 118,357 of PIJE02000600.1, forward strand.
GCAAGTTTGGGTCCGGGGGAGACCCCAAATGTTAGAATCAATGCTTTTGGGTAACCGGGTTTTGCTGTACATGTAAAGTAAGTACTAGGGCTGGGACTTTAACGCGTTAATTTTAATTACAGAAAAAATAACGCGTTAAAACATTAACGCATTTTAATCGCACTGTATTTTTGCACTCCAAACACCACGGAAGGTTTCTCAGTGGACGAATTGTAGGCTCAAATATGGACGCACCGGAAGAGACCGTGTTTGACAGTTTTTTTTGTTTTGTACCATTTTAGATGTTAGAAATGACACTTTATGTTCATCTGTGTCGCTAAAATAAACAGGATTTTGCTGCTTAAACGTATGTCTATGTATACCATATGTCTATGTCTGTCTATGTATATGTCTATATTGATTCACTCGTATACCAAAATCCATTTGAATTGAAAAATGTTGCTTCTCGTGTCAAATATTGATATGCGATTAAAATGCGATTTCGATTAATTAATTAGAAAACCTCTAATTAATTAGATACATTTTTTTAAATCGAGTCCCACCACTAGTAAGTAGTTATTAATAAATTAACTCGTTAATAAAACAAACAAAGTATGCTGGCTGACGTATGATGATGTATGGTTATCTAATGTGCCAGAAACGTGGCTAAAACATCACATCTACAATGATTCTTCCTCACCGTTTCCAATGGTGCCACTATATTATGTGACCCAGTAATACAGTCTAGAATACAGAGTGTTGGTCATCATGAGTAGGGCTAGGTCACAGGTCAAAGTCCCCCCTGGTGGTGGTGGTGGTGGTGGTGGTGGAGAGGGGGTCTACATACCGGACTTGCTGAGCCCCAGCAGGCGGTGTTGCTCGGGGCTCACGGCGATGGTGGACGGCACCATCGTGTACTTGAAGTACTTCCAGAAGTCAAACAGCGCGTTGAGGCTGAACAGCGACGCGAAGGCCAGCTCTGTGGAAAGAGAGAACGGCGTATAATCTCTACGACTACTACTACTACTACTACTGGCTCAATCCCAACGACACTTAACACTTAATTAAAGCGGATTTCTATATCTGGGTCACTCACCGATGTACCAAATGGGCCAGTAGGGGATGTTTGTAATACCTGCTGAGTAGTTGACCAGACCTACGTGCGAGACAAAAAGACGTTTGTACTTTACAATACACGACATAGCACGGTGTGATGGTGGTAAATGGTACATGAATTGCATTTATGTGGTGCTTTTCAACTCCAACACACACATTCATAGGGTTAGGTGGTGTCTTGCTCAGGGACACCTCCACCCTTAGCTAGGGGGAGGAGCAGGTAGGGTTAGGTGGTGTCTTGCTCAGGGACACCTCCACACTTAGCTAGGAGGAGCAGGTAGGGTTAGGTGGTGTCTTGCTCAGGGACACCTCCACACTTAGCTAGGAGGAGCAGTAGGGTTAGGTGGTGTCTTGCTCAGGACACCTCCACACTTAGCTAGGAGGGAGCAGGTAGGGTTAGGTGGTGTCTTGCTCAGGGACACCTCCACACTTAGCTAGGAGGAGCAGGTAGGGTTAGGTGGTGTCTTGCTCAGGGACACCTCCACACTTAGCTAGGAGGAGCAGGTAGGGTTAGGTGGTGTCTTGCTCAGGGACACCTCCACACTTAGCTAGGAGGAGGAGCAGGTAGGGTTAGGTGGTGTCTTGCTCAAGGACACCTCCACACTGGGGTGCGTGGCTAGGGGTGGTGGTGGGGGAGGAACCTGGGTGGCGTGGCTAGCGGTGGGGGAGGAGCCTTGGGAGAGGAGCCTGGGGTTGGGGTGAGGAGCCTGGGTGGCATGGCTAGGGGAGGAGGAGCCTGGGTGGTGGGGGAGGAGCCTGTGGGGTGGAAGGGGAGGAGCCTGGGTGGCGTGGAGGAGCCTGGGTGGCATGTGGAGCCTGGGGGAGGAGCCTGGGGTTGTGAAGGAGGAGGGAGCCTGGTGGGGGGGGAGGGAGGCTGGGTGGCGTTGCTAGGGGGGTGGGCGAGGAGCCTTGGGAGAGGAGCCTGGGTTTGGGGTGAGGGGGGGAGGAGCCTGGGTGGCGTGGCTAGGGGGGTGGGCGAGGAGACTTGAGAGAGGAGCCTGGGGTTGGGGTTAGGAGCCTGGGTGGCGTGGCTAGGGGTGGGGGAGGAGCCTTGGGAGAGGAGCCTGGGGTTGGGGTGAGGAGCCTGGGTGAGGGGGAGGAGGTGTTTCCTACTCACATCTCAGTGTAGATCATTCCCGCCAGGGAGCCGTTGAGCAGCGCCCAGGCCAGCACCACGTGACGTGCCTGCTCCTCGCGGCGCATGCGCAGCGCCCGCTCCACCAGGCCGTTGGCGCTAAGCCGCCGCGGCGCTAGCATCGTTAGCTCCCGACGACAACGCGAAATAAATAAATATATAAATAAATAAATAAACAAATAAAGCGCGAAAACGACGACAAGTCGTCGTTTTCACACGTATTATTATGATGATTATTATTATTATTATCGCTCCGGAGCTCGCTGTGTGGCGAGGGCGGCCGCTGGGAGCCGTTTTGTTGTACCAACCGGAAGCGTTCGCCGGCCCAAAAGGGGGCGGTACTTCCGGCTCGCGGTTCCGCCTCCTGACACCATGGAGCTCCCCCTAGAGGCGCAGTTACACACAGCAACACACCACAGACCCACTCATTCATTCATTATCCTATTAAAATGACATTTATTTATTATTATCTATTATTTGATCTGATTAAAGATGTCTTCTCTGTGCACTAAACAGCTTCTACCTTTATAAAACTGTTTGACACCCCTGCCTTACATGCTCTCTGGACCACCACCACCACAACCATATCTCATCATAATTGTGTTCAATTGTTTATGAGACCAAATAAGATGAGATAAGATTGTCATCCCGAAGGTAATTCTTGTGCCAGAGGTTGCTCAAAAAATACCAACAATTTATTCATTCATGTATTCAGGCATTCGTTCACACAAGAGTAAATTCAAGGCAGTCAAAGGAATAACCATTAAATATAGCTTATTTGGAAAAAAACAGACAATAACTTATGACGACTTCTGACAAAACGGGTGAAGGTTTAAAAAAACGCGTCTTAGCAATTGAAAAAAACTCACAGAAAAACCTCCAAAACGAACATAACATAACATAACAATAATGACTACCATACAAAAGTCAATAAATAAACAACATCTCAGTTAGGCACATGTCGTGTCGTCAATGTGGAGGCGACAGGGGCTTTTTGGAACCAAAGTCACAGTCTTCATTAGCGGCTGGCTCGATAAGTCTCTCCGATCTCCTTCCACCTCCTCCTCCTCCTCCTCCCTTCTCCTCCTCCTCCTGTCCCTGCCATCCCCCCTCTCGTCTTCCTCCTCCATCTCCTCCTCCTCCTCCTCCTCCTGCTCTTCCTCTTCTTCCTCATCATCCTCCTCCTCCTCCTCCTCCTCCTCGTCGCCCCGGTCTCTCCGGGAGGCCCTCTCCACCTTGGGCCCCTTGCAGATCTTGAGGTGGCGCGTCAGGTGGTACTTGGTGAGGAAGGCCTTGTGGCACTTCTCGCACACAAAGTCCCGGCGTCCCTCGTGGGAGTTCATGTGCTTCTTCAGGTGGTTGGTCTTCAGGAAGTGCTTGTCGCACTTGGGGCACTGGATGCGGCGCTCGCTGCGTTAGAAAAAAACGATTAAAAAAATGAACAGATGAATAAAAACATTCACCGGGTGAAGAGAACTTTGTGTTGAGGTGAAGACGAGAGAAGTGGAAATGCAGAATAATACAAAGGGCATGAAAATGCAGAGAGCAGTCTAGCTGGTGCATAGGTCGAGCATTGGTCTAGCAGTGGTCTAGTATAGGTCGAGCAGTGGTCTAGTATAGGTCTAGCATAGGTCTAGCAGTGGACCTACTTGGTGTGGGAGAACATGTGCTGTCGGAGGTCGTGCTTGCGGATGAAGGCGCGGTCACAAAGGTCACACTTGAGCTTTTCCCCGGCCGTGTGGATGACCATGTGGGACTCCACGTGGGACTTCTGGGTGAAGGACTTCTCGCACACCGTGCACTGGTAGTTCTTCTGGCCTGGAGGACGGCGACGGAAACACAGAAAAGAATGAAATCGTTAAATACATACGGTGTGACCTGAGGGAGTCATGTTAAGGAGAGAGTGTATTATGTGACATTTATAGAGGATAGAAGATTATGATGACAAAAATGATCACGATTATCAGTCTTACTATACTAACACATCACATCTTTTCTTTAAATTGCACCTTTTTATTGCTTATATATTATATATATTTGTAGAATTTTTTGAATATTTTAGAATTTCTATATTTTACTTACTGTTTAATGTTCAATGTCATGCACCAACTTCACAAAAGCACATTCCTTGTTTGTAAAAACTAAGGCAATAAAGCTGATTCCGATTCTGATTATCGCGGTATGGTAAAAATGTGCTTTAAACGTTCAAAAAGTACTGATACACACACTGAAATCAAATCAATCAATCAATAGAAAGTTGTATATTGAAAACCACACGTCGAATGTGCAGAGAAGACAGCGATGAGCAATCCCTCTTCTTACGCTACAACATGGCCGAGCCCCCCTTTAAAAACAGAATGAAACGGTAACCCCGCCTCCCCCGGTAACCCCGCCTCCTGCGCCCTCGGTCCCCGCCGTACCGGTGTGGATCTTGAGGTGCATTCGCAGGTTGCTGGGGTCGCTGAACGCCTTGCTGCAGTACTCGCACTTGTGCGGCTTCATGCCCATGTGGCCCATGAAGTGCACGTTGAGCTTGGTGGACGTGACGAACGCCCGCGCGCACACGCTGCACTTGAACTTCTTCTCGCGGGCGCCGTGGCCCCGCCCACCCGCCTTGCTGGCCCTGGGGGCGGGGCCGGTGGCGCCGGCGGCGGCAGTGGCGGGGGGGGTGGGGCCGGCAGGGGCGTCGGCCGCAACGTGGTGGGAGGCGGAGTTCGTGTCGCCGTCGCCATTGCCCACGTTGTCGTTGCCGCCGTCGCCGTCGCCATTGTTATGGTTGTTGTTGTTGTTGTTGTTGTTGTTGTTGTTGTTGTGGTGGTGGTTAATGTTGTTGTTGTTGTTGTTTGTGTGGCTGTGGCAGGTCCACGGCGACGAGGAGGTACTGGAGTTCCCGTTGGTCAGCTTGTCGTCATGGTGACCCTGTTGTTGTTGTTGTTGCTGCTGTTGTTGTTGTTGACCTGGTTGCTGGGCCTGCTGCTGCTGCTCGTGCTGCTGCTGCTGCTGGTGGTGAGGGTGCTCCTGCTGGGAGGGGCTGAGGTCGTGGGGAGGCTGCGGGTGGCCGTTGTGGGGGTGGGGGTGAGGGTGGTGGTGATGTGGGTGGGGGTGATGGTGGTGGTGGTGGTGGTGGTGGTGATGGTGGTTGTGGTTGTGGTTGCTGACGTGAGACTTGAGCTCAGAGAACGAGGAGCACTCTTTGCCGCACTGGCAGATCTGGCCCTCGGGTACCTGGGGAGCCCCTGCAGAGAGAGAAGGAGAGAGAGAGGGAGAGAGAGAAGATAGGGAGAGGGGGGGAGATATAGAGAGAGGGGGAAGACAGAGAAAGAGAGAGACCAGGGGAAGAGAGAGAGAGGAGGGGGACAAGAGATCGAGGAAAATGTCAATAACTTTACAGATAGCCTCTGGTTCACTATTCAGTCATTCAGCACATATTTTTTTCCTAGAAAATGACAACGAATTCAGATAAATTAATTAGCCAGTAGGGGTGTGAGGGCATCTTCCCCTGCCCCCCCCCCCAAGGATGCCTACAGGTACACTGCGGACCTTGGGGTTCGAACCCAGAGCCTTTTCGGCTGGGGAGTCGACAACACTCTCAACCCAGATGTAACTGGCGCAGCGGTACGGTTACCCATGAGCCGGCTGTAGTCGCGGCTGTAGTAGAACAGCAGCTCCTGGTCGGGGTGGATCTCGCTGGTGGTGCAGAAGAACAGCTTCCCGCTGGCCGGGTAGGCCACCAGGTTCTGCTCCTCCCTCGTCCTGGAGCATGAGGAGAGCGAGAGAGAGACACACACACGCACAAAGACAGACACACAGACAAAGACAGACACACAGACACAGACAGCCACACAGACACAGACACAAACACAACAGACAGACAGACATCAAAAGGACGTCAATTTGTATTCTTGCACAAAATATATACAGTACATTCAAGCACTTTCGATGACCCCATGTCTATTTGCAAAAACTTTCAAGGCCTTGATTTAAGTTCCTCCTCAAATTCACAAACTCTCAAGGATTCTCAAGGATTTCAAGAAGCCGTTAATGAAGCCTGATCGTAAATAAATCAAAGAAGGACAACGTGACCGACCTCGCCTTGCGGACAAACATCATCCAGTTGCACTCGTTCTCGTCCGTCGTCACGATGCAGAACTCCAGCACGTTGTTGTGGTACACCTGCAATTAAAGAAATATACATAAACATGATTTGTATTCAGCATTGAAGCATTTTTAGATTTGCTGCGAGCAAGGAAACACACAAACACATCCCGGCCAACCAACTGGCTAACCTTCCATATCTGCGGCGTGTCCTTCTCCGGCCAATCAGAGAGGTCCATGTTGCTACAATGCTGGCCCACCATTGGTCCGAAGCAGGTCCTCTGTGGAATGACGTCCCGGGCGAACACCCCTGAGAAACACACACACACACACACACATTCTAAGTGTGTGTGTATTCTAAAATATGTCCCGGGTACCCCCTTGCAATCTTTCCAAGTACCCCTAGGGGGCACAAACACACACACCCCCCAATTTGAGAAACACTGCTCGGGATGATCCAACCAACGAGCAACACACCATCTCTCGTTCTCTTCTTCCTACCCTGTCTCTCTCTATGTCACTCACCCAGGGCTCGTCGGCCGACGGAGAGTTGCGCGAGGGCAGAGGGTGTGGCAGGGAGAGGGCCGGCCGGCTCTGGATGGGCGTGTCCGGGATGAAGGTGACGGGCCCGTGCTCGGGGCAGTCCGACGCATACGAGCGCTCGCACAGCGTGCACCCTATTGGAGCACAGAGGGACAGCAGCGTGTCACGATATGTCCACCATTTTGGACGTACCTAACCATGGCATGGTTATAATGTGTATGTCTGTAGCCTAGACAGTGACATGTGGTTTATTGAAATTATATAATAGTACAAATAGTAGTATAAATAGTAGTATAGTATGTACATGTATGGTAATAATAAACCATTAATGACATAATGTCTCGTCAAACAGACAATAAATGTTGACTATCCGTGACTATCTCTTATCTTTATGCACCACAGCGATATATTCCTGTCTCTCTTTC
>PIJE02000600.1:130649-135649 GCA_002895965.2 Coryphaenoides rupestris
GCATACAAGAGGAAGCCGGGGGGGTTAAGAGGACCAGCAGGGTGTAGGATCAGTGAACCACTAAGGCAGGCATAGAGGATGTGTGTGTGAGCGTGTGTGTGTGTGTGTGTGTGTGTGTGTGTGTGTGTGTGTGCGTGTGTGTGTGTGTGTGTGTGTGTGTGTGTGTGTGTGTGTGTGTGTGTGTGTATTAGCCCCCCCCCCCACACACACACACAATTAGCCCGCTCCCTCCTGCTGGTACCTCTGTGTTTGATGGTTCAGTGGCTCTCTGGAGATACGGAACATGGAGACACTTAAATGAAAGCCTTCCGCCATTATAGTTTTGTGTGTACTCACACACACACACACACACACACACACACACACACACACACACACACACACACACACACACACTGATTATAATCGTATTCCCGGACAGATTCCTCGCAGGAATGCACTGCTGGGATATTTGATACAACACAATACAAGTCAAGTGGTGTGAAGCTAATCCAGGAATATTGTGTTTATACCATGACGTGAAAACAAGTAAATAAATGTGGTTTCATAATATTTGATACTTAATTGGGGCCAAAATTCCAATGCCGAGAGAAAAAAGAACATCATAAAATGGTATTTTGCATTATTTCACTCACAAGTTACTCCTCAATCCAAACCCGAGAAGAGAAAAAATGTATAATTGCGTTAACCTGGGACATCAACATACAATACATGGTTTCCTACAGCTGGTATGTCTTTGGCGAGACACTTTTCCCGAAACAAGCCTCAAAAACCACCATCGTGTGGACCAAGTGAAGCGATAGAGTAGCAGAGAGAGAGAGAGAGAGAGAGAGACGACCACCATGTCTCCGGCGGTAAACACACACTTTGTGACAAAGAGCACGCCGGCATTCTGTCCATGAAAGGAAATCCTTAACGCACCAGATTCCACACACAGATTATAGATTACAACCGTGTGCTGTGGGGGGAAAACCAACCTTTCAGCAGGTAGACTTTGGTGTGGTGGCAATAGGAACTAATTTATGACATGATGGTCACAAAGTTGCTGGGAAATGCTCGCATCCTGCACGGCCACCAGTGAAATGTGTTGGATTCTCACTTTTTTCCCCGCATTTTCTGTGCATATTCTGATATATACAGCATAGTTGGTTACTTTATGGAATGCATCAATTTTGTATTAGTGTGTGTGTGTGTGTGTGTGTGGGAGGAAGAGAGAGAGAAAGAGAGAGAGATAAATGTGTGTGTGTGTGTGTGTGTGTGTGTGTGTGTGTGTGTGTGTGTGTGTGTGTGTGTGTGTGTGTGTGCTTCGCTTCACTCTGTGGCATATCTGCAGTATTTCCTAAGAGGGTGAATGGCTCTTCAGAGAGAGAGAGGGAGAGAGAGAGAGAGAGGGAGAGAGAGATTGAAGCAGATAGCCGATGCGATGCGCAGGCGAGATAAGGGCGTTATCAGAGCGGATGGGACCACCATGTAGGGGTCTGGCAGCGGTAATAATAATAATAATATATATAATAATAATACTATAATATATAATAATAATAATAATAATAAAAAGAATAATAATAGTAATATACTAATAATAATAATATAATAATAATATAACAATATAATAATAACAACAACAATAATAATATAATATAATAACAATAACAACAATAATAATAATAATATAATTGAGTAACTATGTGACACATAGTATCTAGTTAGTTTAGTTAATTGTTATTGCTCATTGCTTATATGTTTATTGTTAGTTTAGTAGTTTAAATTGCTGCCTCAGTAATTAAGTTAAGTTAATTGTTACACTTTACTTGGACACTTTTATGACGCACACTGTACACACTTTAATTGTATGTAGTTTTATTTAGTTTGTTTAGGTTGTCTCAGTGATTCCTTGCTCTTTCTTTCTGTGTACTTGCAACTGTAATGCAATAATTTCCCCACGAGCATTGGGAGTAATAACGTATACCATCTTATCTTAACTTTTATCCTATCTTATCTTATCTTATCTCATCTCATCTCATCTTATCTTATCTTACCTTATCTTATCCAGGGAGGGATGGTTGGATGGGTTGCTGCCCCCTTTGACCTGCAGGTCCTGCTGTTGCTGCATCATCTCCGCCCATGGAGAGAACACACCCACACCCACCCACACACACACACACACACCCAACCACCCACCCAGCCCCTTATCAAGGAGACCTCTGGGGAAGTCTTGACATTTCTCATCACATAGGAGCTGGAAAACACACACACACCACCAAACTCAAATATAGCATATAGAGCACATGTGTATTTCTTTATTATAAAGAGCTTTGGAACAGGATGATTTCACAAAGACACTAAAGGGGTAAGAATGGTTTTCTGCTATTTTATTCTATTGTTTTTTGGATTTCTGACTATTTCATGACATAACTTGTGCTTTTCGTGTGTGTGTGTGCGTGCGTTCATGTGTGTGTGTGTGTGTGTGTGTGTGCATGTGTGCATGTGTGTGTGTGTGTGTGTGTGTGTGTGTGTGTGTGTGTGTGTGTGTGTGCATGTGTGTGTGTGCATGTGCATGCATGTGTGTGTGTGTTGTGTGTGTGTGTGTGTGTGTGTGTGTGTGTGTGTGTGTGTGTGTGTGTGTGTGTGTGTGTGTGTGCATGTGTGTGTGTGTGTGTGTGTGTGTGTGTGTTGTGTGTGTGTGTGTGTGTGTGTGTGTGTGTGTGTGTGTGTGTGTGTGTGTGTATGTGTGTGTGCATGCGTGTGTGTGCGTGCGTGTGTGTGTCACATGCAGCAGCCATGTCTCTCCACCTGGACGCCGCCTACCTGCTCCAGGGCGCCGGGGGTCAAGGGTTGGCGTACGCCGGTCGCCGGGCGTACGCCACCTACCTGCCGCCGCCCCTCCGCGGACACCTGGGCCACCTGTGCGACCTGTGCGACTGCGCCCTGGAGTTCGAGCCCGCGTTCATCCGCAAGCGCAACGAGCGGGAGCGCCAGCGGGTGCGCTGCGTGAACGCCGGCTACGCGCGGCTCCGCGACCACCTGCCCGCCCAAAGGTTCGAGGAGAAGAAGAGACTGAGCAAGGTGGAGACCCTGCGGGCGGCCATCGACTACATCCACCACCTGCAGGCTCTGTTGGAGCTGGAGAGCTGAGAGACAATGCGTAAAACCGTGCGTAAAGCCGTGCGTAAAACCGTGCGTAAAGCCGTGCGTAAAACCGTGCCGCGGCCAAGTGGCGGCAGAATGTAAGACTAAAAATGGCCTATCATACTTGATGCTATAGTTCACAGTGGGACAACTGGCCTATACTGCTTATTGTAATGTAGGCATAGGTCAATGGTTATAAATTAATATTTCTATGGCACAATTCTGTAATATCATAGTATAGGGGATTGGAATTGTACAGTGTTTGCTTGGAGATCATTTTGGCAAATGTTTCTGGGCAATTCTCTTCAATAGGTTGTCAGTAACAACAGGTATCCTAACACTGTAAAAAAACAAAACAATAATATATGAACATAGCCTCGGCCTATATGATATATTGGAGACGAATAAATCAAATAAGCCATTATTTATTACTTGAACTTTTTTTTAATACTTGAACAGTTTGGAATTGGTGTATTTCGTCAATAAACATTTGCATTTCCCAAAATAATGTCTACCCATCATATTTTCACAATGGACTTTCTGACAAATAAAATAAAGCAATCATAATATATTTTTTAGGATTGAATTGAAAGAGAGAGAGAGAGAGAGAGAGAGAGAGAGAGAAGCGTGCCCTCACACCACCACAACAGTGTTTGTTTATGTCTCTCTACCTCAACTTCAACCTCAACCTCAACCCCGCATGGATGTCCTACCATTATATCCTTTCTGAAATGAAAACCGTTAATAACAAGAATGCATACAAGAGGAAGCCGGGGGGGTTAAGAGGACCAGCAGGGTGTAGGATCAGTGAACCACTAAGGCAGGCATAGAGGATGTGTGTGTGAGCGTGTGTGTGTGTGTGTGTGTGTGTGTGTGTGTGTGTGTGTGCGTGTGTGTGTGTCGTGTGTGTGAAGCCCCTCCCCCCCACACACACACACAATTAGCCCGCTCCCTCCTGCTGGTACCTCTGTGTTTGATGGTTCAGTGGCTCTCTGGAGATACGGAACATGGAGACACTTAAATGAAAGCCTTCCGCCATTATAGTTTTGTGTGTACTCCACACACACACACACACACACACACACACACACACACACACACACACACACACACACACACACTGATTATAATCGTATTCCCGGACAGATTCCTCGCAGGAATGCACTGCTGGGATATTTGATACAACACAATACAAGTCAAGTGGTGTGAAGCTAATCCAGGAATATTGTGTTTATACCATGACGTGAAAACAAGTAAATAAATGTGGTTTCATAATATTTGATACTTAATTGGGGCCAAAATTCCAATGCCGAGAGAAAAAAGAACATCATAAAATGGTATTTTGCATTATTTCACTCACAAGTTACTCCTCAATCCAAACCCGAGAAGAGAAAAAATGTATAATTGCGTTAACCTGGGACATCAACATACAATACATGGTTTCCTACAGCTGGTATGTCTTTGGCGAGACACTTTTCCCGAAACAAGCCTCAAAAACCACCATCGTGTGGGACCAAGTGAAGCGATAGAGTAGCAGAGAGAGAGAGAGAGAGAGAGAGACGACCACCATGTCTCCGGCGGTAAACACACACTTTGTGACAAAGAGCACGCCGGCATTCTGTCCATGAAAGGAAATCCTTAACGCACCAGATTCCACACACAGATTATAGATTACAACCGTGTGCTGTGGGGGGAAAACCAACCTTTCAGCAGGTAGACTTTGGTGTGGTGGCAATAGGAACTAATTTATGACATGATGGTCACAAAGTTGCTGGGAAATGCTCGCATCCTGCACGGCCACCAGTGAAATGTGTTGGATTCTCACTTTTTTCCCCGCATTTTCTGTGCATATTCTGATATATACAGCATAGTTG
>PIJE02000600.1:140649-143149 GCA_002895965.2 Coryphaenoides rupestris
CGAAAAGTACAGCCAGTGCCTTTCACTGCCCCCTATAAACCCGCCTTCATCATCACGACAGCCTTCACCTCTCAGCGCTCAACACAGTAAAGTGGTCCTGATGCTGAGGGATGCGGGTTGTGCTCCTATCCGGCCAGAGGGGGGCGCCCCTGCAGCAGCAGCAGATGATGGGGATGGGGATGCTGCTGCTGCTGCTGCTGCTGCTGCTTCCACATCGTCATGACGTGAGAGCGCAGGGCGATGCCTCTACGGGTGGTGGTGCTCTATAGGCGTAGTTCCACTTGGCGTACGCACCACCACCTCCTCCACCACCTCCACCTCCACCACCTCCTCCACTGAAGCAGCAGCAGAAGCAGCAGCAGCAGGAGGAGAAGCAATACCCGGGAAACAACGCCTTGCTGCAATCAAAGGTACAGAGAGTGAGGAGAGAGGAGAGAGGAGAGGAGAGGAGAGGAGAGGAGAGGAGAGGAGAGGAGAGAGGAGAGGAGAGGAGGAGAGAGGAGGAGGGGATGCTGGACGTCCCAGACAGCCAGCCAGTCAGTCAGTGTAACTCACAAAGTTGCTTCAAGTGACTTACTTTACTACACGTGGTGGTGGTGCTCGCCCACCCACGCAACCCCTCACCTCTCTTTAGCACATCAAGCACCATCACAATATCCCCACTCACCACCACCCACTCACATCACCGACCCACCTGGTACGAGATGTGCTATCGCTTCTCTGGGCTCTTTGTTATTAAGTGCTTTAATGTTTCCTTTACTTGTGCAGCGATCAGATCCTGTTCTGCCGCACCCTGATCTCAACACGTCCTGCAGATGAACTATGGAACCTACAAAAATGATATGACTACAACTGCAATCTAATGAACTACCAAGTGAATACTGAACTACAAGTTGAATATAAACTCACAAGGTTGCAATGCATGGAACTACAACAAAGTGAATATGAACTACGAAGATGAAAGTGGAGCTACATCGCATCCGCACTAGTGATATATTAAAGGTATTCATAGTCATCGTCACAGCCACAAGGGCCTTATGTTAGTAGTAATATTAAAAGAGAATCACTAGTATGCGTTCCAGGGCTTATTTTAGTGATACTTAAAGGAAGATAGTAGTTCTCGTAAGCAAGAGGTTGATTCACTTCGAGATGCAATTAAAAGTTTGAATAAGCTTTGTAAATTCACTACAATTCCGAACACGGGGTTAATTTAGTGAAGTATTAATAGGAATCATAGTTCCATCTCTCCACACACCCCCGCACTAAACATCCAAGAACCAAGTAGTCATACACCGGCCAAATCTAAATACACTCCCACAAACTATATCTCCTATTAATATGTTCACAGTTCCTAACCATAACCCTACGCGCCCACACTATAATTGCCCGTCATTAAATACACTTCATCCCACGCTAAAGAATAACGAGCTGGCGGCCCCACACACACACATCCCCCTAAACCCACCAAAACAAGACCCCCTTCCACCCCAAAGTCAACAACCCCGCCCACCTTAACCATCACTTCCTGTGTGGATACTTTATATTATTGTACGACGAAATCATGATTAAAACGACAGAATACCTAGTGACCTCGTGAGGGAACTATATTCCTTTAATATTCACTAAATAACCCCACGAACTATATTCCTTTAATATTCACTAAATAACCCACTTCACTTGTAGTTCATATTCACTTGTAGTTCATATTCACTTGTAGTTCATATTCACTTGTAGTTCATATTCACTTGTAGTTTATATTCACTTGTAGTTCATATTCACTTGTAGTTCATATTCACTTGTAGTTCATATTCACTTGTAGTTCATATTCACTGCAGACTGTGTTGGAAGAATGGTCGCAGGAACAGTATCTGCATCTCTGCACAATAGAAGAACAATAGAAGCACAATAGAAGCACTAACAGAAGAACAATAGAAGCACAATAGAAGCACTAACAGAAGAACAATAGAAGAACAATAGAAGCACTAACAGAAGAACAATAGAAGCACAATAGAAGCACTAACAGAAGAACAATAGAAGAACAATAGAAGCACTAACAGAAGAACAATAGAAGCACTAACATAAGAACAATAGAATAACAATAGAAGCACACTAGAAGAACAATAGAAGCACTAACAGAAGAACAATAGAACAACAATAGAAGCACTAACAGAAGAACAATAGAACAATAGCAGCACTAAGAACAATAGAACAACAATAGAAGCACTAACAGAAGAACAATAGAAGCAACAATAGAAGCACTAACAGAAGAACAATAGAAGAACAATAGAAGCACTAACAGAAGAACAATAGAAGCACAATAGAAGCACTAACAGAAGAACAATAGAAGAACAATAGAAGCACTAACAGAAGAACAATAGAAGCAGTAACAATAGAAGACAATAGAAGCACAATAGAAGCACTAACAGAAGAACAATAGAAGAACAATAGAAGCACTAACAGAAGAACAATAGAAGCACAATAGAAGCACTAACAGAAGAAC
>PIJE02000600.1:153149-155649 GCA_002895965.2 Coryphaenoides rupestris
TTCCAGAGCATATAAAGGTGGACGAGACACACACACATGCATGCATTTTTTTTTTTTCTTCTCCCTCCTCCAAATGTTCCCGTTCCACTTCCGTCCGCCAATGCCGTCTGACCTACATGGGCGGTGACAATGGCAACAGCTTTGGATATATTTCAGCCGAACCGTTGTGGATGGGTGGACGCGTACACAACAACAACAACAACAACAACAACAACAACAACAGCAAGCAACCGCAACGTGAAGAAAGATCATTAGTGCAGCCAAGAGTACAGATCTTAATTGGCGGAATAAATAGTGTTTATTAGACACAACACTGCGGCGAGTGGAGGAAAGTCGAGGAAATACAAAGAATCTAACTTTTGGATGTTGTTGGGCGTCCAAGCGACATCGCGTCATCCAAATGCATGGGATTGCGGATGCAGAACTTTAATGGATAAATCAATCCAATGTACTGTGCTTACGTTTGATCCCTGAGCAGTTTGGGTGTATATACAGTAGTTACCTCTCAGAGATCAGGGATATATTACAGTATATATATATATACAGTATATATATATATACTGTATATATATACTGTATATATATTATATACTGTATATATATATACAGTATATATACAGTATATATATACTGTAATATATATATACACACAGGGAGAGGTATTTATAGGTTTTAAATCAAAGGCTGAATAAAATAAATTGAGATCTGACACTTCTCCCTCTCCCATCTCTGTCTTCTTCTCTCTCCCCCCCCTCTTCCTCTCCATCTCTCTCTCCCACTCTGTCTCTCCCACCCTCTCTCCCTTCTCCACCTCTCTCCCTCTCTCTCTCTCCCCCCTCTCCCCCTTCTCTCTCCCCGATCCCTCTCTCTCACTCTGTCTCTTTCTCCATCTCTCTCTCTCTCTTTCTGTCTCTCTCGCCATCTCTCTCTCTCTCCCCCCTCTCTCTCCATCTCTCTCTCCCTTTCTGTCTCTTTCTCCATCTCTCTCTCTCCACCTCTCTCTCTGTCTCTCTGTCCCACCCTCCCTCTCTCTCTCCTCCCCCTCTCTCTCTCTCTCTTTCCCCCCTCTCTCTCCCCTCCCTCTCCCTCTCTCTCCTTTCTCTCTCTCTCTCTCTCTCCCCTCATCCTCCTCTCTCCTTTCCTCTCTCTCTCTCTCTCCCTCTCCCTCTCTTCCCCCCCTCTCTCTCTCTCTCTCTCGTCTCTCGCTCTCTCTCCTCTCTCGCCTCTCTCTCCCTCTTTCTCCCACCCCTCTCCCCCTCTCTCCCCCCCTCCCTCTCTCTCACTCTGTCTCTCTCCCCCTCTCTCCCTCTCTCCCCCCTCTCTCTCTTCTCTCTCTCTCTCTCTCTCTCTCTCTGTCTCTCTCTCCCTCTCCCCCCCCACCACGCCCCGCCCAGGTTTCGATGTGGGCGGTCAGGTGGCCATCGGCATCTCCCACTGGAGCAGCCCGTACCCGGCCCGCGCCGGCCGCGCCCCACCCAGCCCCGACAGCGTGTGCTCCGAGGCCACCGCCCTCCCGCCCGTGGGCGCCGACCCCGAGCCCGTCTCGTGCCCCGCCTCCCTGTCAATCACCCCGCTGCCCTCGCTGAGCGCCAGTCAGGAGACCCTCAACGACACCAACACCAGTGAGTCGGAGACCGGTAACCGCTCACCCACGGGGACGAAACCAGAGGCATCGTGGCCTTGGTTACATGGTCGCTATGGTAACCAGGGTTAAGGATAAGTCAATTAAGGACACAATTAGGACACAGCAACACACTATACTGTGAAAGTACAATAGTACAGTTTAGGACATACTGGATGTACTTATTGGACGTCTGAGAGCGTCTGCTAAATGCCCTAAATGTAAATGTAAATATAAATGTACAAAACAGTAATACCAGTAAGTGTAGCTGCGATAGAACCAGTAACAAACCAGTAACAATACTGCAATATTACAATTACTGCATTCTTTTTACTGCGCACACTTGTGAGTACATAGTAGTGTAGTCCAGCAGCCGGTACGACGCTGTAACGTTCCGACGTCTCCGATGAAACCCCGAAGGAGAAGATCCGATATCCGAGTCGAGCTATTTTTACGGCGCGAAAAAAAGGAAAAATCGACCGTGGATGAATCGAGGACCCGGATTTAAATACCTGAGTCCTCCGTGAGGTACGGCCCTCCTGCTGCCGGGCTAAGTTAAGGTTCTGAACTGCAGTCGTCGGGAATGACCGGAATGATCTTCATGGCTCACCGCCGCACTACCTGGGGTCCTAGTGGGAGCGACACACCTGCCCCCCGTGCAGCGCGGCGAGCGTGCGGTGCCCGTTCCGTGCCTGTCCAGAACGGGGGCACAGCAACGGGGGCCGATCGTTTGCAGCTCTCTCTCTCTCTCTCTCTCTCTCTCTCTCTCTCTCTCTCTCTCTCTCTCTCTCATCCAAACGACGTCAAACCCGACACGGCTCGACGCTTCCCGGGGTCCTCGCCGATAAACCTGCCGAGCTCGAAGTGGATCGGACGGAC
>PIJE02000600.1:158149-163149 GCA_002895965.2 Coryphaenoides rupestris
TGTATAACAACTGAATTATTATTATCAGTATTCATATGATCGCTCGCATTGTTTCATGACTAATAAGCATGTTGTGAGTTGAGACCGGCACCAGTATTTGAATAGTATTCACGTATCTCGCGGTACAAGTATACAGACCCCAGTACTCGTACATGGTCAGGGGTTTTGTTTTGAAATACTTCAACATATCTTTCTGCACATTTGTAGACTTAAACTTTGTGTTATCTGTTCATTTGAGTTACTTTTTTTTAATTAAATATTATCTCTGTCTGTCCCAATGAACCAATCTCTGGCATTTTAAAAGACAGCCAGGTCTGTTTCACTGATTGTGTAGTTAGGTTCTGCAGTAGTAGTTGTGTGAACAATTTATTTACACTCTTTAACTCTTCCACCGTCCCGTTCCCTGACGTGCGTTCCGGTCAGGTGCTGATAAACCGCCGCCTCGACTGACTGACTGACTGACTGACTGACTGACTGACTGACTGACTGACTGACTGACTGAGCCGCCCCGGTCCACTGACCCCGCAGACGGGCGGCTCAGGCGGCGCCCCGGCGAGACAAAAGCCCGCGAAAACAAAGCATCCCCGTCGAGTCGAGTGACACCCGATCTCCTCTCGGCAACGCATCATCACATGACCCCCACCGCCACCGCCACCACCACCACCTCGTCCTCGTCCTCGTCCTCCTCCTCCTCCTCCATCCCATCCATTCTCCTCCTCTGCCCATCATTGACGTCTTTATGTTCCAAAGCGGCTGGCAGGGCGACGACAAATCTAATATGTTTGGCTCCTCTGACCGCTTGGTGTGGGTGTGTTGCCAGAGGTCGTCATTTCGAGAACAGACAGACAGACAGACACTCTCAATCTCATCCCAAACACATTATTATTCTGAACTTTTTCCTCATATTACTATTCTGCGTTCTGTTCCTGACGTGGTTTTGTTCCACCTTCATTTTCCTCATCCATAAATCCGAGCGTAGTTCTAATATGACGATCATCTAATCTAATCTAATCTAATCCCACTGCAATGTGACTTTTTCCGTTCTCGCTTAAGGAACGACTTTTATTCAAATATATAGGAAAGGTGGAAAGCGACGGTGTCTGCGCGGGACGTGAAACTCGAGGTCGTGCACCTCGGCTGTCGGCCTCCACTTTCAGATCCTCGGCACAAGCCAGCGTTTCCGTATTCTGTATTCGTCCATCGTCCTTTTCGTAGATTTTTCATTTACTTTATTCTCAGTTGATCGACGACTACGATCGAGTTCCCAGTTTTATTCTTCCCTGACTCAAACGTCTCGCTTTGGTGTTTACGTCATAAAAAACCTGAAACATTAAATTACAGATAAACCCCACAATACTCTAAATACGATAAATACATCGCTGGGGTTTACTGGACGGCGACAAAGAAAAGAACTGCACGACTACACGGATCGTCGAATGAAACGTCCGCCCCGAGACGTTAGTGTTTACAGCGAGAAAGTCTCGTCGTGCTTCTTAAACGAGAGTCGGGCGAACGAGAGACGAAAGCTTGCGAAGGTCTATAAAGTAAACCGCTGTGGAACGCTCCGGCGGCTCGGCGACGGGCGCTCAGAGAAACAGCTGAGTGTGTGTGTGTGTGTGTGTTGAGACGTGAGCGGAGCGGAGCGGTCCGGCTCGCAGGTTTATTTTGTACTTTGGAGACGAACGGGAATGAAGTGTTCTCACAAGAATACCTTCCGCTGCACTTGGCGGACGCTTCTTTTACCCAAAGTGAATTGCAGCGGATTCCGTCTTTATGGAACCGGTCGGGGCGAGGGTTAGGGTTAAGGGGTTAGGGTAAGGGTTAGGGGGTTAGGGTAAGGGTTAGAGTTAGGGGGTTAGGGTTAAGGTAGGTGTTATGGTTAAGGGGTTAGGGTTAGAGTTAGAGTTAGGGGGTTAGGGTTAAGGTAAGTGTTAGGGTAAGGGTTAGGGGATACGGGTTAGGGTTAAGGGGTTAGGGTAAGGGTTAGGGGGTTAGGGGTTAGGGTTAGGGTTAAGGGGTTAGGGTTGGGGTTAGGGGTTAAAGTTAGGGTAAGGGTTAGGGAAAAGGTTAGGGTTATGGGTGTACGTTTAGGGTAAAGGTTAGGGTTAGGGGTTAGGGTTAAGGTAAGGGTTAGGGATTTAGGGGTTAGGGTATGTCTAATGGTTAGGGTAAGGGTAAGGGTTAGGCGATAAGGGTAATGGTTAAGGATTTAGGTTTAGGATTCGGGTCATGGTTAGGGGAAGGGTTAGGGTTAAGGGGTAAGGGTTGGGGTTAGGGGGTTAGGGGGTTAGGGTTAGGGTAAGTGTTAAGGCATCTCACCCACACAACAATGTCTCGTCGGCAGACCCGGATCTTGTACCCTTCGGCTGGGAGTTTAACCCTCCTCCTCCTCCTCCTCCTCCTCCTCCTCCTCCTCCTCGTCCTCCTCGCCAAACCCTAAACTCTTCCCATTAATTAAAAGGAAACCCTGGGGAAATTCCCTTCCCGCCGTTTTCGCGACGGATCACCTTCGTCAGCTAATTAACCGGCGTGCTAATTAAGGTTCTTAGTGTCAGGTGTGTGTGTGTGTGTTTGGGGGAGGGGTGTGGGGGGGGGGGGGGGGGGGTGGACGTCTAATGTGCTTTGTGAGGATGGACAGAAAAACGCTGATTCGGATGAAAGAGAGAAACAACATCGCCGGGTTTGATCCGATGTCGGGGATCGAGGGAAAAAAAAAAACGTGTGTGTGTGCGTGTGTGTGTGTGTGTGTGTGGTGTGTGGTGTGATGTTGGTCCGATAGTTTATTGTTTGTTCTCGCCCGCGGTGCTCTGGACTGCACTGATTAATGGTCTCTCTCTCTCTCTCTCTCTCTCTCTCTCTCTCTCTCTCTTCTCTCTCTCTCTCTTTTAGTTCTCCTTGTGTCGTCGCTGTGTGTGTGTGTGTGTGTGTGTGTGTGTGTGTGTGTGTGTGTGTGTGTGTGTGTGTGTGTGTGTGTGTGCGTGTGTGTGTGCGTGTGTGTGACTCAGCAGAGTCCTCGACGGAAAAAAGGAAGATTGTATTTTTTTTTTCTATTCTATACTCTTTTTTCGCTGAGTCTCCTCAACTGTCACAAAC
The DNA here is from genome assembly GCA_002895965.2 of Coryphaenoides rupestris. Lineage (NCBI taxonomy): Eukaryota > Metazoa > Chordata > Actinopteri > Gadiformes > Macrouridae > Coryphaenoides > Coryphaenoides rupestris. Next base: position 161,243 of record PIJE02000600.1, read on the forward strand.
GGAGAATTCAGCAGCGACAACTCAACAAACACTGAGCGTCATCAAGCGCCTCCTCGGGGTCCTTTCACGCTTTTTCGACGCCGTTTGTGCTACGCGGCGGCGGACGCCCGTCAAGGTCGGCCGGTACATTCGCCCGACCATAAAAGAGTTCAATTACTGTATGTGGAGACGAGCGACCGATGACCTTGCGTCGTGACAACGAACCTCTGTCCTTCTCTTCTACTTTTATCTAACGTGAGTTAGCGGCGACCTTTGACCCGTGTTGCCTCGGAGCAGGTCGATACGCATCCATACCTTTTTAACGAGCGCGGCGCGCTCGTTAAAAAGGTATGGATGCGTGTCGACCTGCTCCGCACTGACTTAACTTAATCGTGCGATTGATTACAGTTTTGTACCCCGTAAGCGTACAAACGGGACGTTCTTTACTTCACTCCACCCAAGCGTGGAAGTAGGCGTCTCTGATTGGCTCTCATTAGCCGTCTGTCTGTCTGTCTGTCTGTCTGTCTGTCTGTCTGTCTCCCCTCATTGTCCTCCCGTCCATAACGGCGCAAATTAAAGCCCTCTGAATACGATCGAGTCTCATCGGGAACGTCTGAACGTTTCTGTAAGACCTAAACTGTACCTCCTTCCTCCTCATCAACCGGCACGATTCCCGTTTGTGTGTGTGTGTGTTCAGAGATGTTGTATATTAGGATGCCTCCTGCAGGTAGACGGTGGGCATCGGGGGATCGAACCCGGAACCTTTTGAATCGGCAATCGAGTGTTCAAATCGAGAATTGATTTTTGGATCGAATCGTGATCCCTAAGAATCCACAATCGAAAGACATTGACACGTAAGAGTCCTCATGTTCTGTTGTCCCTCCTTCCTTCCTCCTCCCCTCCTCCACTCCTCCCTCCACCTCCTCCTCCTGCTCCTCGTCCTCCTCCTCCCCCCCCCCCCCCCCAGGTGTGAGTTTGTCTCTCCATGGGTCGGACCCCCGCTGGCAGAGCCCCCAGCGCTGCAGAACCTCCCTGCGGCCCGCCTCCGCCTCCACCTCCGCCTCCCCCTCCCCCTCCCGCTCCGGCTCCGCCCCCGGCTCCGCCCCCGCGGTGCACCCCGACGCCCGCGGCCCCTCCTTCCTCACGCGCGGCTGGGCCGACATCATGGAGGAGTCCTCGGCCGGACGCGCCCCCGAGCCCGGCGCCGCGCTAGACCCGGAGGCGCCGCCCATCGGTGTGTATATGAGTGTGTATGTGTGTGTGTGTGTCCCCAGTCCATCATCCCCACCCTCCTCATCATCTTCATCATCATCATCATCATCTCATGTCCTCTCCTGCAGCCGTGAAGGACGTGCAGGTGGTTCTGAAGGCCCAGCGGACCGACAGCACCAGCAGCCCGTCCAGGGGAGGAGGGGACGACTCCACGCTGCTCAACCCCGCCACGCACAGCAGCATCCTGGACGACAACTCCCGCACCGAACCCAGCCTGGTCAGTGTCCACCCCCCCCCCCCCCCCCCCGCCGCCGAGGCTGGTTAAAGGGTCAAGATAGAGAACCCTCAAGATATCAAGGGCCACAAGTTAACCCTCAAGATATCAAGGGCCACGAGTTAACCCTCAAGATATCAAGGGCCACAAGTTAACCCTCAAGATATCAAGGGCCACAAGTTAACCCTCAAGATATCAAGGGCCACAAGTTAACCCTCAAGATATCAAGGGCCACAAGTTAACCCTCAAGACATCTAGGGCCACAAGTTAACCCTCAAGACATCTAGGGCCACGAGTTAACCCTCAAGTCATCAAGGGCCACGAGTTAACCCTCAAGACATCTAGGGCCACGAGTTAACCCTCAAGTCATCAAGGGCCACGAGTTAACCCTCAAGACATCTAGGGCCACAAGTTAACCCTCAAGACATCTAGGGCCACGAGT
>PIJE02000600.1:165649-170649 GCA_002895965.2 Coryphaenoides rupestris
CTCTCAAACGGACGGCACTTACTGGTATATAACGCTTTTCAATTGTCCCATTGGCTCAAACCATGGGACCTGAACAACAACAACAACATAAAACCGATAGCAGAAAGAATTAAATAGTTTATTAAAGTGATAGAACTTACCCCCCAAAAGAACATAGCGACCAGACGGTGAGGAGATCTGTCCATAAACCCAGTGGTCCCCCAGGAGCCACCAGTAGCTCTTAAACCATCACTACAACATAAAGACAAAAGAACTGGACCACCGGCGGCCCTGCAACACACGGCAGGTGAGGGAGAGAGGAGAGACTCTTGACTGTGGGCGGAGCCTCGCCGCCACAGGCGAGGCTGGTCCTTGTTAGTGGAGTTGCACCAGTAGATCACTTCTCCCAGCAAGGGGGAACCACAGGTATAGCTCATAGCCTTAAACGATGGCTCCATGTGATTGAGATCTGTCACCAGTAGAGACACAACTAGTCCAGTAAAGACAGACGTTCATAAAACCCACCGAATAAAAATGGCAGCAAATAACAGGAACAGGAAGTTACTTTCACCGGCTTCTACGGGAACAGGAAGTTGCTAGGAGGACGAGGAGGAGGTGCCGGCAGGGGGGATCGAACCCACGACCTTCCCGTTGCCAGGCGACCTGATTTAAAACCGTTTGTCGTTTGCAGCTTGACGGACGGATTGCGTTGTTGAGCGTAGAGATCGATCGATGTTTCCGTTTCTGTTCCCATCGTCTCGTTACCGATCCTGAGCCGCGCGATGGGGAATCGTCTTAAAGGTTAACGATTCCCCGCTTGGAGCCCCAACCCGAATGTAACACACAGACACACACACACACACACACACACACACACACACACACACACACACACACACACACACACAGACAGACAGACACACACACACACACACACACACACACACACACACAGAGACACACACACACACACACACACACACACACACACACACACACACACACAGACACACACACACACACACACACACACACACACACACAGAGACAGACACACACACACACACACACACACACTCCAAGGCGGGTTATTCCTATTTCGATATAGACTGTATGTATGAAATGAAGGATTGGCAATTTAAAAAAGGCCCTTTAAACTTGTGGCCCTCTAACTTTAGGGTTAACTTGTGGCCCTTGATATCTTGAGGGTTAACTTGTGGCCCTTGATATCTTGAGGGTTAACTTGTGGCCCTTGATATCTTGAGGGTTAACTTGTGGCCCTTGATATCTTGAGGGTTAACTTGTGGCCCTTGATATCTTGAGGGTTAACTTGTGGCCCTTGATATCTTGAGGGTTAACTTGTGGCCCTTGATATCTTGAGGGTTAACTTGTGGCCCTTGATATCTTGAGGGTTAACTTGTGGCCCTTGATATCTTGAGGGTTAACTCGTGGCCCTTGATATCTTGAGGGTTAACTTGTGGCCCTTGATATCTTGAGGGTTATTGTGTAGTGTGGTGTGTGTGTGTGTGTGTGTGTGTGTGTGTGTGTGTGTGTCTGTCTCTGTGTGTGTCTGTCTCTGTCTGTGTGTGTGTGTCTGTGTGTGTGTGTCTGTCTGTCTCTCTGTGTGTCTGTCTCTGTCTGTGTGTGTGTGTGTGTGTGTGTGTGTCTGTCTGTCTGTATGTCTGTCTCTGTGTGTGTCTGTGTGTGTGTGTGTGTCTCTGCACAGACAGAAGTCTCAGAGTTATGCGTACAATTCGAGTTCGGGAAAAACTTAGATGCTACTACAGCTGCTGCTGCTGCTGCTGCTGCTGCTGCTGCTGCTGCTGCTGCTTTCAGGCTGCAGGCTGCAGGCTGAACCACAGACGTAAGGAACCCGACGTGATCCACTTCTGTGGTTCCCTCTGCGACCCAGAGAGGAGTTACTGAGATGCTGCCCTATTTGTGCTATCTGGGGCCCCGGTGAGAAACTACTGGTTCCTCGCTCCCTCCCTCCCTCGCTCGCTCCCTTGCTCCCTCCCTCGGTTTCCCTGCCTGGCTAGGATCCTAGGAAGGATGTCCCCTTGTCAAGATGAGGACACATCTGGGCTACCGTACGTCCCCATAACAATGAATGGAGATAACATTAATCCGAAACAGACACAATCCTCCCATGAGGTCAGCCTCTCTCTGTCTGGATGACCAGGTCCAATCAAATGAGTTGTATATACAGTATATTGTGTATATTGATGCTTTAAAGACGCTATTTGAGTTGCCTGTGTGTTCATTTTGGGGGGGGTTGCCGGTCTCGGGGGCTGGAGAGGCTATTAATTAATGAACTGACCCCGCCTTCGTTCTTTACCTCGTTTTTGCCGCGCCGTCCAATCAGAGCGCGGGGCGGAGCCGGTCGAGCGGCCTCTGCTTCAGCGACGGCAAGTGCCGCATCGACTACATCCTGGTGTACAGGAAGTCCAGCGCGCAGGCGGAGAAGAGGGACGTGTTCGAGAGGAACGTCCGCGCCGAGGGCCTGCACATGGAGAAGGAGGTGATCTCGTCGGGTCAACTAACTGCGAACACACACACACACACACACACACACACACACACACACACACACACACACACACACACACACACACACACACACACACACTCATTAAGCCGGGGAATCACCAGAGGCCCAGAGGACTATTCTCCCTCACCTCTAACATACAGTACATATATTTTTCTACAAATATTTTTAAATGCTATATTTCCCCGTGTGTGTATTCTAGCCGTTATGCGACAGGACAATAATAGAGATTGTCTATCCCATAGAAGAGATAAATCTTGTTTTAATCTTAATCTTTTGTGTTAATATTTGTCTGTGACTTCCTTTCTGTGCCTGCCTGCCTGTGTGTGTGTGTGTGTGTGTTGATGTGTCTGTGTGTGTGTGTGTGTGTGTCTGTGTGTGTGCGTGTGTGTGTGTGTGTGTCAGTCCTCGGTAACCAATAGCGACGTGATCTTTCTGAAGCTCCACGCCCCCTGGGACGTGCTCTGTCGCTACGCTGAGTGCATGAATTCGATGCGACATTCAGGTGTGTGTGTGTGTGTGTGTGTGTGTGTGTGTGTGGTGTGTGTGTGTGTGTGTGTGTGTGTGTGTGTCTGCACACCTGGCTGGTCATCGTAGTGGAATCCCTCAATTCTACTGAATTATTTAATAAAACAAGGTTGATTTTTTTGGTTAATCTGTCATTCTATTTACCTCTCCACATTCTAGAAGGAAAATCTTTTACATGCACCGAAGACACAAGTTCATGAGTCGGTGAGTCTCCATTTTACTTCAAGTCATGCTTCACTCTCGCTGTTTTCGGCCATTTTGAACGGTGTGTGTGTGTGTGTGTGTGTGTGTGTTGTTCTGAACTCCTCCTCCTCCTCCTCCTCCTCCGTCCTCATCCTCCTCATCCTCCTCCTCCTCCCTCAGGATGGAGAAGAAGATGAACAAGTTCCGGGGCTGGCTTCCCCGCAAGCCCATTGAAGTTCAACAGCGACACGCTCCCCGACCTGGAGGAGAACGAGAGCTTCACGGCCCCCTTCAGCCGCTCCAGGATACACCAGTGAGCCTTCAGACCCAAACCCAACTTCATTGCACTTCACCACTGGACTCTCAAACGGACGGCACTTACTGGTATATAACGCTTTTCAATTGTCCCATTGGCTCAAAACCATGGGACCTGAACAACAACAACAACATAAAACCGATAGCAGAAAGAATTAAATAGTTTATTAAAGTGATAGAACTTACCCCCCAAAAGAACATAGCGACCAGACGGTGAGGAGATCTGTCCATAAACCCAGTGGTCCCCCAGAGCCACCAGTAGCTCTTAAACCATCACTACAACATAAAGACAAAAGAACTGGACCACCGGCGGCCCTGCAACACACGGCAGGTGAGGGAGAGAGGAGAGACTCTTGACTGTGGGCGGAGCCTCGCCGCCACAGGTGAGGCTGGTCCTGTTAGTGGAGTTGCACCAGTAGATCACTTCTCCCAGCAAGGGGAACCACAGGTATAGCTCATAGCCTTAAACGATGGCTCCATGTGATTGAGATCTGTCACCAGTAGAGACACAACTAGTCCAGTAAAGACAGACGTTCATAAAACCCACCGAATAAAAATGGCAGCAAATAACAGGAACAGGAAGTTACTTTCACCGGCTTCTACGGGAACAGGAAGTTGCTAGGAGGACGAGGAGGAGGTGCCGGCAGGGGGGATCGAACCCACGACCTTCCCGTTGCCAGGCGACCTGATTTAAAACCGTTTGTCGTTTGCAGCTTGACGGACGGATTGCGTTGTTGAGCGTAGAGATCGATCGATGTTTCCGTTTCTGTTCCCATCGTCTCGTTACCGATCCTGAGCCGCGCGATGGGGAATCGTCTTAAAGGTTAACGATTCCCCGCTTGGAGCCCCAACCCGAATGTGCAATTTAACAATGAAATAAATACATAAATCATAATGCCTGGCATGAGTTGACGGCTCGATTTTTCCATTATTCATCGTTTAATATGCGAGGCTGTTGGGTTACCGACGGCCATAACCCAACAGCCTGGTCCTCGCGAACCTCACGGTTGACCCTGGACACGAGCCTGACCCGACCAGGCCTTGATCGCTCGCCGTCTCTCTCTCTCTCTCTCTGTATCTTTTCATTCTGGTTTAGTCCGATCGCGACATACAGTCGCCGCGACCGCAGTTACAACGCCGTGCCACTAGAGGGCCGCCGGTGGGGAGGACGCTCATAGTGCGGCTTTAACGTTCGTCACCGACTCATTCGTTCGCTCATTCATCTTGCTCCCCGTGCAGCTTCATCATCCACAACAAGGACACGTTCTTCAACAACGCCACGCGCAGCCGCATCGTCCACCACGTCCTCCAGAGGGTCAAGTACGAGGAGGGCAAGAACAAGATGGGTGAGACAAGAGACACGTTTGGGGTTTTGTTTTTTTACAGATTTGAGGGAATTTGGGTTTCATTTGGCGCGCGTGGTTTTCATTCCTGTTCCCGTGTTGAT
>PIJE02000600.1:175649-218149 GCA_002895965.2 Coryphaenoides rupestris
GAGAAAGTGTTAAGTCACTGAACACACACAGACACACACAGACACACACACACACACACACACACACACACACACAGATTCAATATTTGTTCATGAAATTCACGGTACAAATAGTGTTTAATTGCATTAGCACCGGTTTAGAAACATGCTGTTGGCATTAGTAACCATCCTGCTGAAGTATATTTGGTGTCAGTCTGGGCTTCGTCAAATCTTATAAAGATAAAGCGTTCGTCTGTCAGGAAAACATTCTCGCTCTTTTGGATCCGTGGTGCGCACACACACACACACACACACACACAGACACACACACACACAGACACAGACAGACACACACACACACAGACACACACACACACAGACACACACACACACACACACACACAGACACAGACACACACACACACAGACACACACACAGACACACACACACACACACAGACACACACACACACACACACACACACACACACACACACACACACACACACACACACAGGAGAAGAATCTAACTGCTCCTGATGTGTTGGTTGTTACCTTGCATGGTTGGCACCGCCGTCGGTGTATGAATGGGTGAATGTGAGACAACTGTAAAGCGCTTTGGATAAAAGCGATGTATAAATGCAATCCATTTACCATTTACCTAATGATATGCAAGGAAGCTACCGAGTCAAGCTGGACAGTCGATTTGATTGGTCCGCACCCAGTAGTCCTCCCCCCCTGTCCAATCAGGGGGTAAGGAAGCTGTGTGTGTGTGTGTGTGTGTGTGTGCGCACCACGGATCCAAAAGAGCGAGAATGTTTTCCTGACAGACGAACGCTTTATCTTTATAAGATTTGACGAAGCCCAGACTGACACCAAATATACTTCAGCAGGATGGTTACTAATGCCAACAGCATGTTTCTAAACCGGTGCTAATGCAATTAAACACTATTTGTACCGTGAATTTCATGAACAAATATTGAATCTGTGTGTGTGTGTGTGTGTGTGTGTGTGTGTGTGTGTGTGTGTGTGTGTGTGTTCAGTGACTTAACACTTTCTCTTAACCTCCGACGCCTTCACTACAACGTTACCGCAGTGAGTAACGTTTCACGTCTGCGGGGAAGCCGAGCGATGGATCCTGCCCACAACGAGAGCCTCAACGTCACGGGGTCGCCGCCGCCGCCGCCGCCGCCGCACACGTCCTCCACAGGCAAGTGGGGTCGTGGGGTCGAACCGTATTCCGTCGTCGTCCAAAGTGATTTTAGAATGTTTATTTGAATGTTTTTTAATGAGTTGGTAGAGGGGGGGTTTGTATTGTTCTGTTAGCCTCGCCGTTATGAACTGTGTTTCTATTCAGATCTCACCGTACCATTCGCAATATTGCTGCGGTTTCGCTGTCTTTGGACAAACGTACGTGATTGTAAGTCGCTTTGGATAAAGCCGTCTGCCGAATACCCGAAATGTACTGTAAATGTGATGTAAAAAACGTATAAAACGTATATAAAAACAACCGAGGCAAAGTATTTGGTTCGTCGGACACGCGCGACTATCTCCCCCCCCGATACACTCCTGCCCTCAAAAATCATCCGCATTAAACATTCACAAAGTATGAAACGGAGAGGCTTCCGGACCGCGCCGAGGACCAGGCCGCCTCATCCATTATTAAAACGGCTGTTGCTGTTGTTGTTGTTGCTACGGAACAGGGTCCACCACCAACCACCACCACCACCAACACCACCACCAACACCACCACCAACAACACCACTATCGTACAGATTCACTCCGGAGCTAAAATGCTTCGATCCACCGAAGGTTGTTGTGCTCTGAAGGTGAACCCCGGGGCTCCAACACAGACGCTCAACTGTAGAAATCACTTTTCCTTTTTTACAGACTCACAGGCTTTTATGTGACGTCGCCTTTTTATTGCCTGTATTCTTTTATTGCTTTTATTATTTTTTTATTGTCTTTTATTGTCTTCTTGTTCCAACGTTTATCTAAACTTTACCGTAATGTTGTCTTGCTTTTGTTTGTCCTTTCTGTTGTTCTATTGTCTTCTGAGTAACCTGGTTTTATTATCTCTCCTCTCTCCTCTCTCCTCTCTCTCCTCTCTCTCCTCTCTCTCCTCTCTCTCCTCTCTCTCTCTCTCTCCTCTCTCCTCTCTCTCTCTCCTCTCTCTCTCCTCTCTCCTCTCTCCTCTTTCCTCTCTCTCCTCTCTCCTCTCTCTTCTCTCCTCTCTCTCCTCTCCTCTCCTCTCTCTCCTCTCTCTCCTCTCTCCTCTCTCTCCTCTCTCTCCCCTCTCTCCTCTCTCTCCTCTCTCCTCTCTCCTCTCTCTCCTCTCTCCCCTCTCCCTCTCCTCCCTCTCCTCTCTCCCCTCTCTCCCCCCTCTCCCCTCTCTCTCCCTCTCTCCTCCTCCACACACACACACACACACACACACACACACACACACACACACACACACAGACACACACACACAGACACACACAGACACACACACACACACACACACAGACACACACAGACACAGACACACACACACACACACAGACACACACACACACACACACAGACACACACACACACACACACACACACACACACACACACACACACACACACACACACACACACACAGACCTGGAGAATTAAAAAAAATAGATTTGAGCTGACCTTGCGTTCACTGCACCCTTGATCCTGGCTGGTGTGTGTCTGTGTGTGTGTGTGTCTGTGTGTGTGTCTGTGTTGTGTGTTGTGTGGTGTGTTGTGTGTGTGTGGTGTGTGTGCCCAGTCCCGCTAACCACGTAATGTTGGGTTCTTCGGACACAGTGAAATCGGGGAGAAAAAAAAAACCACCTCCTGTTCTGTTTGTTAGCATTCCTGTGCAGCCGTTCCCGGTCCCCTGCTGGTTCCGGACCAGAGTACTGAGACTCCAGACTCCACAGCGAGACCCCCCTCAGGTCTCGGTCTCTCTCTCGCTCTCTCTCTCTCTCTCTCTCTCTCTCTCTCTCTCTCTCTCTCTCTCTCTCGGTCTCTCTGTGTCTCTCTCTCTCTCTCTCTCTCTCTCTCTCTCGCTCGGTGTCTCTCTCAAATGTTATGGAGGAACCAGAAGGCCGCAGAGCTCTGGCAACATCAGCAGATGACAGCCAGTGTCGCCTCGGCTCGTGTGTTTTGTCGTAACAATCGCAATGAGTAAGCTATCCCGAGGACTTTGTTCACCGCTTACAAGCGATTGCTCTGTGTGTGTTTGTGTGTTTGTGTGTCTGTCTGTGTGTCTCGGTGTGTGTGTGTGTACTGTGTGTACTGTGTGTACTGTGTGTGTGTGTACTGTGTGTACTGTGTGTCCGGAGCAGTAGGCAGCACCAGTTCTGTTGAATTGCATGAGCCAAGCTAAATATACCAGATATACACAGGTGTCTGCAAACCCAAACTATGCAGTATATTTAAATGGATTACAAAGTTTTTGTCAAGCAACACAAAGAGCGTTCGGTGATGAACACACGTGAATGTATACTTCAAAACTTGACATCCATATACTTGTACAAACGCTAAACTTTCTTTTATCCATGTGGCACATTTAGTGGGCGTGACTCAATGAGGTGGCCAATCAGATTGTCAGGCGGACAACCTGGTTACTTAACCAACAACGTCTGGAAGTAAAACTTGTCCTTAACCAAAGGATTTGGACAAGCGTCCCATCAGATTACCGTGTGAATCGGTTGCCATGGTGATCCAAGACCACCATTCTCCGCGGCACCCGGGATTGGCTGTTCGCCGGGTGAATATATACTGTATACAAATACGATATAAATAAGATTTGGATAATACTGTACTGGTGCTTGGATTCGGCATCTGGATTCATTCGTCGTCTCGATTTGCAGTCACTGCAGTCTCGACCGTGTCTAGACCACAGACACAATCTATGGTCCAATAATACGTCTTTAATAATTCATATTATTCCGTATTGAATATACTGTATATTCCACGGATATGGAGGATGGTGTGTGTGCGTGTGCGTGTGTGTGTGTGTGTGTGTCCTCTGCAGCAAGCCCCACACACACACACCAAAAAAACGCAGGATTAATTCATTGAAATGATTTTCCAGGCTGATCTGGACGAGTCGTTCCCCGACACACACACACAACGTTCCCCGGTACCCAACCCATGCTTGCGACACCAACCAAAGACTAGATGTGAACATCCCAGCCGTCGCCATGCCGACCGGAGTTTCGGGGGGGGGGGGGGGGGGGGGCAGGGTAGGAGGAACGGAACGGAACGCTGTGTACTGTATATATCGTCGCCACATGGGAACGAGCAGAGCTAACCACAGTACGACCGACCGGTGTGATTGAGAGATCGTCGATGTGTCTCTTGACACACTCTACTGTATAATCTTGTTGTTGTTGTTGTTGTCGTCGTCGTAGCGACGGTGTTCCTGGAGTTCTGGAAGAGACGGCGAGCCGTGCTGGCCTACGACTGGGACCTCATCGACTGGGAGGAGGAGGAGGTATCATCAGAACAGCACCCCACACCCACACCCACCCACCACCACCACCACCACAAACACCACCCTTGTTGTCGATATGCCAACCGTGCTGGGAGGCCTGCCAGCAAGCAGCACCACCACCACCACCACCACCACCACCACCACCACCACCAGTCATGTCATGTCGTGTGGTGTGGATACTTAGCGTGTACGAGATTATACTGTAATGTCGAGACACTGCGGTCAGATACTGGAGGGAAGAGATCGATTCACAAGCACTTGAAGACAAGACCTGATCCACACGCCCCCCCTCCCCCGATCCTCGTCCCCCATCCATCCATCCACACCGCCTCGACAAGACGCAGTACACACAGTGTGTTTGTAAAAGAACACACACGTCAATAATGCACGCACAGCACGTCGTCAATAGTTGAGATACAACTGACAGTATTGACTTCAATTATACACGTCAATAACACGAGTCAATAATGCCGTTCAGGCGTACACATATTCAAATATTTACATTAAAGATTAAGTACAAAAATATGATGTGAGGAAACTTTATCTGCAGTCTGAGCTCCTGTGTAATATGAGGGGGTGGGGCTTAAGCCTTTCATAAATACATAAAACATAAAACATAATCATATTAAAATGATTCCATCGAGCATGAACCCATGTCGGTGCGTGGAATATGTAATCTCTTTTATAGCTCGGCTCAGTTTAATCTGGATAAATTGTCGTCGTCGCCAACGTTGGGCCCGAAGTGTTATTAAATGTCATTTAGTTCGAGTGTTTTGTTGTGTTTCCATGTTTTGTCTCTCAGGAGGAAATCCGCCCGCAGTTTGAGGCGAAGTACTCCAAGAAGGAGAGGATGAACCCGATCTCCGGCAAGCCGGAGCCCTACCAGGCCTTCACCGACAAGTACAGCCGGCTGGTGGTCTCCGCCTCCGGCATCTTCTTCATGGTGAGACCACCCCCCACCCCCCCCCCCCCCCCCCCACCCCACACCCTCACCCTCCATCCCCATCGCCATGGTTACAAACCATCGTCCCATGGATGGCCACGTAGGAAACGGGTGTTGCATAACACTACAGTATCTTGTTGGATATCTTTAAAACTATGTGTGTGTGTGTGTGTGTGTGCGTGTATGCGTGCGTGTGTGCGTGTGTGCGTGTGTACGCATGTACCGAATGCGCACGTGTGTGTGTGTGTGTGTGTGTGTGTGTGTGTGTGTGTGTGTGTGTGTGGGGTGCTTGTGTGTGTGTGTGTGTGTGTGTGTGTGTGTGTGTGTGGGGTGCTTGTGTATGTGTGTGTGTGTGTGTGTGTGGGGGGTGCTTGTGTATGTGTGTGTGTGTGTGTGTGTGTATGGGCTTATGTGTGTGTGCATGTATGTGCTTGTGTGTGTGTGTGTATATGTGTGTAGGGGTTTGTGCTGATGTGTGCGTGTGTGTGTGTGTGTGTTTATGTGTGCATGTGTGTGTGTGTGTGTGCATGCCTTCATATGTGCATGTGTGCTTATATATGTGTGTGTGTACTTATACTGTGTGTGTGTGTGTGTGCGTGCGTGTGTGTAGATCCTGGTGGTGATCGCGGCCGTGTTCGGCATCGTCATCTACCGCGTCATCACCATCAGCACGTTCGCGGCGTTCGGCTGGGCTCTGATCCGGAACAACTCGCAGGTGGCGACCACCGGAACCGCCGTGTGCATCAACTTCTGCATGATTATGCTGCTCAACGTGGTGAGTCCCTCCCCCTTCTCTCACGTGCACGCTCTCTCCCCCCCTCGCACACGTGCACGCTCTCTCCCTCCTCGCTCACGTGCACGCTCTCTCCCCTCTCACGTGCACTCCCTTGTGGAGGAGGAGTCAGAGGGAGGAGAGATCGCTTGGGTCAAACGTGTCAAAAGCTGTGAGTGTGATTCGCCGTCCCAAGCGGTGTCAGAATCGCCTGTCTTTGACATCACAAGTGGGAGCGTCCACCACCCAGATGTACAGTATGGTGGATAGATCAGCCTCCCAGTTTGCTATACAGTCCACTGGGTAAGCTAGGCTGGTGGGCTGATCTATCGAGCATACTTCTAGGGGAGTTCTAGGGAGGAGTGATTCTGTAACCCGAGGGAGGAGATGGAGATGGAGAACATCAATTGCGTTTTAATCTTACAGGCGAGAGAGAGAGATGACACAAAAAGCGGCGACGTTGCATTTTTCGCTCTCGTTCGCGCATTTGTCGCGTTTGTCAAACGGCTGCGCGATTTCTGACGCATAATTGGCGACGTTGTCACATAGAGCCGGTCTGCCCACGACTCAACCATTATGTCAAAATCTGTGTCAGAAATTACCTTCATGTAGATCTATTTATGTAGATCTATGTAGATCTATAGAAGGGTGCTGCGGTGTCGATGTACCGGCTCGTGTGTTCGATTCCCCCGACCGCAAGGTACTTTGAGTTCGACTCCAAATTGCCCACAACATACCGAGGTCGGGCCCTGTAAGGTCAGGTCCCTGTAAGGTCAGATCCCTGTAAGGTCAGGTCCCTGTAAGGTCAAATCCCTGTAAGGTCAGGTCCCTGTAAGGTCAGGTCCCTGTAAGGTCAGATCCCTGTAAGGTCAGGCCCTGTAAGGTCAGGCCCTGTAAGGTCAGATCCCTGTAAGGTCAGGTCCCTGTAAGGTCAGGCCCCTGTAAGGTCAGGTCCCTGTAACGTCAGGCCCCTGTAAGGTCAGATCCCTGTAAGGTCAGGCCCCTGTAAGGTCAGGTCAGGCCCTGTAAGGTCAGGCCCCTGTAACGTCAGGCCCCTGTAAGGTCAGATCCCTGTAAGGTCAGGCCCTGTAACGTCAGGCCTTGTAACGTCAGGCCCCTGTAACGTCAGGTCAGGCCCTGTAACGTCAGATCCCTGTAAGGTCAGGTCCCTGTAACGTCAGGCCCCTGTAAGGTCAGGCCCCTGTAACGTCAGGCCCCTGTAAGGTCAGGCCCCTGTAAGGTCAGGTCCCTGTAAGGTCAGGTCCCTGTAAGGTCAGGCCCCTGTAAGGTCAGGCCCCTGTAAGGTCAGATCCCTGTAAGGTCAGGCCCCTGTAACGTCAGGCCCCTGTAAGGTCAGGTCCCTGTAAGGTCAGGTTCCTGTAACGTCAGGTCCCTGTAAGGTCAGATCCCTGTAAGGTCAGGTCCCTGTAACATCAGGTCCCTGTAAGGTCAGGTCCCTGTAAGGTCAGATCCCTGTAAGGTCAGGCCCCTGTAACGTCAGGCCCCTGTAAGGTCAGGCCCTGTAAGGTCAGGCCCCTGTAACGTCAGGTCCCTGTAAGGTCAGGCCCCTGTAAGGTCAGATCCCTGTAACGTCAGGCCCCTGTAAGGTCAGGCCCCTGTAAGGTCAGATCCCTGTAACGTCAGGCCCTGTAAGGTCAGATCCCTGTAAGTTCAGGCCCTGTAAGGTCAGGCCCCTGTAAGGTCAGGCCCCTGTAACGTCAGGCCCCTGTAACGTCAGGTCCCTGTAAGGTCAGGCCCCTGTAACGTCAGATCCCTGTAAGGTCAGGCCCCTGTAACGTCAGGTCCCTGTAAGGTCAGATCCCTGTAACGTCAGGCCCTGTAAGGTCAGGCCCCTGTAACGTCAGGTCCCTGTAACGTCAGGTCCCTGTAACGTCAGGTCCCTGTAAGGTCAGGCCCCTGTAAGGTCAGGCCCCTGTAACGTCAGGCCCCTGTAACGTCAGGCCCCTGTAAGGTCAGATCCCTGTAAGGTCAGGTCCCTGTAAGGTCAGATCCCTGTAAGGTCAGGTCCCTGTAACATCAGGCCCCTGTAACGTCAGGCCCCTGTAACGTCAGGTCCCTGTAAGGTCAGATCCCTGTAAGGTCAGATCCCTGTAAGGTCAGGCCCCTGTAAGGTCAGATCCCTGTAAGGTCAGGTCCCTGTAAGGTCAGGCCCTGTAAGGTCAGGCCCCTGTAACGTCAGGCCCTGTAAGGTCAGGCCCCTGTAACATCAAGGCCCCTGTAAGGTCAGGTCCCTGTAACATCAGGCCCCTGTAAGGTCAGGCCTCTGTAAGGTCAGGCCCCTGTAAGGTCAGGCCCCTGTAAGGTCAGGCCCCTGTAACGTCAGGTCCCTGTAAGGTCAGGCCCCTGTAAGGTCAGATCCCTGTAAGGTCAGGCCTCTGTAAGGTCAGGCCCCTGTAAGGTCAGGCCCCTGTAACATCAGGCCCCTGTAAGGTCAGGCCCCTGTAAGGTCAGGCCCCTGTAAGGTCAGGTCCTCTGTAAGGTCAGGCCCCTGTAAGGTCAGGCCCCTGTAACATCAGGCCCCTGTAAGGTCAGGTCCCTGTAAGGTCAGGCCCTGTAAGGTCAGATCCCTGTAAGGTCAGCCCCTGTAACGTCAGACTCGGTAACATGCATCTCAATCCACTTTCTGAAGTAGCTTTAGGCCGCCCCCCCACTGGTCGTAGTAAATCACAGATAAACACAAATCACGTTGAACATTAAACTGCGATGTGTTCGCTCGCCGGGTGCGTCTGGGGAGGCCAGAGCTGACTTATCTGTTTATTGTTTTAATGACACTAACTAGTCTAACTTCTTTATCTACGGGTGTAATAAAACCAAATGTATTTACGATTTCAATTTAAACTTTGTCTTTCCCAGCTGTACGAAAAAGTGGCCGTGCTGCTCACCAATTTAGGTAAGTCGGGTATTCAGGCGGAATTTAAAAGTCTCTGATCAAGACTTTTTATTTATCTTTTTCATTTCATTTCGGGTGACTTTGTTTTTTTTATCTCACTCAATAACCTCGGATGGGATTTCGTTTGTCACTTGTGTTATTATGACGAATATTCTCTCCGTTCAGTCATCTCAACATTCGCCGTACAAAAATCCACGACGGTAATTAGTAGAACCAGTAACCGATACGAACTGATGGGAGCGGAGACGCGACGCCGTGGTTCTTGTAGTTCTTGCGTTTGTAGTTTCATACGTCGTCTCTCTCCCCTCCTTCCAGAGCAACCTCGCACCGAGTCCGAGTGGGAGAACAGCTTCACGCTCAAGATGTTCCTCTTCCAGTTCGTGAACCTCAACAGCTCCACGTTCTACATCGCCTTCTTCCTGGGCAGGTGAGCAGCCGCCATTTTAAAGGTTCGGGGGGGGGGGGGGGGGGGGGGAGACTTTTAAGACGACTCAAAGCGAAGCAAATTAACGACCGACTCTCACACACACACACACACACACACGCACACACACACACACACACACACACACACCTCTATTGATCGCACACATTATTGACTAAAGAGTTTGTGATGGTAATTTCGGTATATTTGCATGAGTCCCCCCCCCCCCCCCCCTTCCCAAGTACCCTTTTACAGAACAGCACTGATGGCATTGGATTCAATTAAACCGAATCGAATGAGATTAAATCTAATAATGGAATCTAATGAGAGACCGCGTCGATGCGGCCTGCGCGCCATTAACATGCGTTTTGGGACGGCAATCAGATCTACTGTGCAGCTGACATCGCAAACGTATTTAATTCGTATTTAATTCACACCTGGTGTACAGAATCCCATTAAACGTGTAGAACTCTGCATGGGGGGGGGGGAGTCATGTCTCCCTAGGGTGGTGGTGGGTGGTTGGTGGTGGTGGGTGGTGGTGGTGATGGGTGGGTGGTGGTGGAGGTCCAGGTTTGCACCGGTGGCTCATCAGTTTAACTCCCTGAACCCTCCCTGCACAACGCCTGCTCACGCAGTTTCAAACCCCCAGACGAGGACACTTGGCTTCTACACGGTGTCCTGTCAGCCATTAGGAGGTGAATATGTTCAGCAGCGAACGAGGACACTCTGAAGAATAAGACTCTCTCTCTCTCCCCCTGTCTCTCTCTCCCCCTGTCTCTCTCTCTCTCTCCCTGTCTCTCTCTCTCTCTCTCCCCCTCTCCTTCTCTCTCCCTGTCTCTCTCTCCCTCTCTCCCTCTCTCCTTCTCTCTCTCCTTCTCTCTCCCCGTCTCTCTCTCCCCGTCTCCTTCTCTCTCCGTCTCTCGCTCCCTCTCTCCTTCTTCTCTTCCCTGTTCCTCTCTCCTTCTCTCTACCCACTCTCCCCGTCTCTCTCCCTTCTCTCCTTCCTCTCCTCGCCTTCTCTCTCTGCCCTCCTCTCCCTTCTCTCTCCCCGTCTCTTCCCCGTCTCCTTCTCTCTCCGTCTCTCGCTCCCTCTCTCCTTCTCTCTCCCTGTCTCTCTCCTTCTCTCTCCCACTCTCCTCGTCTCTCTCTCCTTCTCTCTCCCTACTCTCTCCCTCCTCTTTCTCCCCCCTCTCTCCTCTTTCTCCCTCTCTCTCTCTCTCCCCCTCTCTCCTTCTCTCTCCCTGTTTCTCTCTCCCTGTCGCTCCCCCTTTTTCTCCCCCTCTCTCCTTCTCTCCCCCTCTCTCCCTGTCTCTCACTTCCTCTCTTCTCTCTCCCTCTCTCCCTGTCTCTCTCCCTGTCTCTCCCCCTCTCTCTCTCTCTCTCCTTCTCTCTCCCTGTCTCTCACCCCCTCTCTCCTTCTCTCCTTCTCTCTCCCTCTCTCTCTCCTTCTCCCTCCCTCTCTCCCTGTCTCTCCCTCTCTCTCTCCTTCTCCCTCCCTCTCTCCCCGTCTCTCCCTCTCTCTCTCTCTCTCCTTCTCTCTCCTTCTCTCTCCCTGTCTCTCTCCCTCTCTTTCTCCCCCTCTCTCCTTCTTTCTCCCCCTCTCTCCCTCTCTTTCTCCCCCTCTCTCCTTCTCTCTCCCTGTTTCTCTCTCCCTGTCGCTCCCCCTTTTTCTCCCCCTCTCTCCTTCTCTCCCCCTCTCTCCCTGTCTCTCACTCCCTCTCTTCTCTCTCCCTCTCTCCCTGTCTCTCTCCCTGTCTCTCCCCCCCTCTCGCTCTCTCTCCTTCTCTCTCCCTGTCTCTCACCCCCTCTCTCCTTCTCTCCTTCTCTCTCCCTCTCTCTCTCCTTCTCCCTCCCTCTCTCCCTGTCTCTCCCTCTCTCTCTCCTTCTCCCTCCCTCTCTCCCCGTCTCTCCCTCTCTCTCTCTCTCTCTCTCTCTCTCCCTCACTCCCTGTCTCTCTCCCTGTCTCTCCTTCTCTCCCTCTCTCTCTCCCTCTCTCTCTTTCTCGCCCTCTCTCTCTCCCCCTCTCTCCCTGTCTCTCTCCCCCTCTCTCCTCCTCCCTCTCTCTCTCCCTGCAGGTTTACAGGTCGACCGGGTGCATATCTGCGCCTCATTAATCGCTGGAAGCTGGAGGAGGTTTGTCGATACACTTTCCCAAACTCCCTGGAGCGTCAGAGAGAGAGCCCGAACCGCAAGGCATTGTGGGGGCTGTAGTTTCTGAGAGGAGAGGCATTTAACCCCCCCCCCCCGCCCCCCCATCAGTAGGAACCATTACCGCCTGGCTGCTGCAGCTGCACCACTTAATGGGAACATGGAAGGAAATCAAAATCATAATCATAATAATAATAATGGTAGACCGTCAGGCGGTGTGTGTGTGTGTGTGTGTGTGTGTGTGTGTGCGTCTCGCGCTGAGCTAGCCGCTTTTTAGTTGCTGAGCTAATGTGTAGCTGCGTGCTGATTGGTCACCCCGCTGCCGCTGCTGCTGCTGCTGATGCTGATGCTGATGCTGCTGAGTAAAGCGATGTAAAGAAAAAATAGAAATAATAGCAAAAAGTTCATCGGGGGAAAAAAAAATAAAAACTTCACCTAAACTTTCAAAACGCACGACACCAGCGGGCACCGTGTCACATGGTCACACGCTCGCTGAAATCGACGCGACCGCGTGTTCAGGCGTTCCGAGGTTTTTTTTTCCGGTTCCGACAAGCCGCCGACGCTCCACGGCTGCTAGACGACGGCTGTAAGACGACAGAGCCGCTATGGACGAGGTGGTAATTCTGCAGCGTCGGCGTTTAATATACAAAACATGAATAAAACGTCAAACCTCAAACACCTCGTCACCTGGGGGGGGGGGGTTTTGTGCGTTTTTTTGCATTTTTCCGCACGCAATTAATTGTGTCGTGTTCCGCCATCACAGTGTGTGTGTTGGATTGTGTGTATTATGAATCACACAGTTTGTACATGCTTACAAAGAGTACAGTAATACATCGCTGTGGTACATAAAGATAAGAAGAGCGCAGGTTTCAAGCATTCATAGTTAACGAGGTTAACGAGTTTCATAATTGCTCGGTTGCCATTCTGAGTGCAGTGCCAACGTCTAAGAACATACAATATGCCAAGCAATGCCAAGTACTATCATTTAGTGCCGAGACGTACAAACACGCAAGTTAGTGTGTAGGGTTAGGAGAGGTGAACTCTGAACAGGTGGGTCTTGAGTCTTACTGATTGATTGATTGATTGATTGATTGATTGATTGTCTATTCCTCCCAGTGCCACCCCAGCGGCTGCCTCATCGACCTGTGCCTGCAGATGGGCATCATCATGGTGCTGAAACAGACCTGGAACAACTTCATGGAGCTGGGCTACCCGTGAGTCTCTCTCTCTCTCTCTCTTCTTTCTCTCAACCCCATCCATCCATCATCCATCCTCATCCATCCATCCATCCCCATCCATCCATCCATCCACCATTCCAATAGCAACAGCTCCAACAGCTCTATGAGGAGTACGGTCCATCGACTTCCTGTGGATACACCGCTGTATCTCGGCGATTAGTGTGCCACCCAACGCGGCTTCAGAGCGAGAAGGACACGATGTCCGAAGTCGCTTCGAAGTCGTCCGGTTTAGGCCGCTTCCCCCCCCCCCGGCCCCCCACCCCGGCCCCCCGCCCCCGGCCCCCCACCCCGGGCTCACTACGCATCGGTACGGCGATCGAGGAGGAGAGCAAACGGGAGATTTAGGAAGCTCGGGTGAGCGGCCAGAGTCCCTCGTGTAGAGAGAGCGACGATTGGAACGCAGCCCAACAAAGAGCTCCCAGTTCCAGCGAGGAAGGCGACAGCGAGTGAAGTACGAGTCCACTTAAGGAGAGCAGCTGTGGGGGGAGCCCTGGGGAGCAGAGGGGCAGATGGAGAGAAGATCCTTACCGGCGCTTTCCGCGTGAATCAAACTACAAACGCACACTTTCTTTCTTTCTTTCTTTCTTTCTTTCTTTCTCGCTCTCGTCAAGGAGTTTACTTTTCGTTTCTTTGGACGAGTTCGCCACGGAAGCGCAGGCCTCTGCATAAAGAGTCCCATCGACGCCATTTTCATAATCTGTTCCTTCGTCGTTCTTTCCCCTCCTTCGGTCTGAAACCGGAGTTGAATTTGCGTTTTACTAATATTGTGTTCATCCATTTTTAAGTTTTGTAAAAAAAGCAATCACCCAAACTCCTCCCTCGCGGATTTACAAAAACAAGAAACAAACGAGCAATCAAAAGAGATTTGTGATCACAAAATAAAATGTGTGTGTGTGTGTGTGTGTGTGTGTGTGTGGTGATGTCTGGTCTAACCTTGATTGATTGATTGATTGATTGATTAGCCAATTAACGCAGCAGCCCGGGTTGTGCGGCCCCTCACCTGCGCCTCATCCTGTGGTTGTGTGGTCGTTCCTGCCAGGCTGATCCAGAACTGGTGGACGCGCCGGCGGTTGAGGCGGGAACACGGACAGAAGGCCAAGGACGGCTTCCCGCAGTGGGAGAGGGACTTCAACCTGCAGCCCATGAACGCTTACGGCCTCTTCGACGAGTACCTGGAGATGAGTATGTTGCAGGGAACAGGAAGTTACTTTACCCTGCTACCACAGGAACAGGAAGTTACTTTACCCTGCTACCACAGGAACAGGAAGTTACTTAATTCATAAATTGCAAGTCAGACGCCGGTCGCCTGTGAGTCCGGGTGTGTGACGCCCCCCTGTGGTGTGTTCTCCACCTCGCAGTCCTGCAGTTCGGCTTCACCACCATCTTCGTGGCGGCGTTCCCGCTGGCCCCGCTGCTGGCGCTGCTCAACAACATCATCGAGATCCGCCTCGACGCCTACAAGTTCGTCACGCAGTGGCGCCGCCCGCTGCCCTCGCAGGCCAAAGACATCGGTGAGCGGACGCCGACCAAAGCACCAACAAAGAAGAAGAAGAAGACGACTGACCTCACACCACACACGACTCAAGACACCGGGGGCCCTTATTAGAGTCGTCTGGGGCCCCGCCTGAACACATCCATGCAGTACAAGTTCCTGAGACTGTGCAAAATAAATAAATAAGAAATATAACATAATCGACTAGGAGGGGGGGGGGGGGGGGTAATTGATTACTTCTAAGGCTCACAAGATTAGACTATGAAATTGATCTGGTCGTTGTTATTGTAGTTATTAGCGACAATCAATAGCAAATTGACTGCGTTTCCGGAACACTTTTCTTGCCACTGGACAGATAATTAAAATTAACCGAACAGTGAATGTCTAACATTCATTAAACACACACCACCACACACACACACACACACACTACAGTCAGGTGCCGTTAGAGGCAGGTTTAAGTGCCTTGCTCAAGGGGAACTCAACATCAGAAGAGTGTAGGAATCGTACCGGCAACTGCCTTGACCGCCTGTGCGTGTGTGCGTGTGTGTGTGTGTGTTGGTGTGTGTGTGTGTGTGTGTGTGTGTGTGCGCGCACCACGGCAGGTATCTGGTACGGCATCCTGGAGGGCATCGGCATCCTGTCGGTCATCACCAACGCCTTCGTCATCGCCGTGACGTCCGACTTCATCCCGCGCCTCGTCTACGCCTACAAGTACGGCCCGTGTGCCGGGCAGGGCCGCGCCGGGCAGCGGTGAGTCCCGGGCACGCCCAGGGTCCGAGCGTACCATCGTTTATTTAATTGATTAGATCAGTGTTGTGTTGTTCATTTTAATCCGCAAAGTAACTCGCAATGAAAACTGTAGTGGAGCAAAAAGTATAAAGTAGCTGAAAATTGAAATATGCAAGTAAAAGTACAAGTACCTAAAATGTGTACTTAGGTACAGTACTTGAGTAAATGTGCTTAGTTACTTTCCACCACTGTTATCATACATTATTATGTGACTGGCCCCGCCCCCCGCCGCCAACCAGGTGCATGATGGGATACGTCAACGCCAGTCTCTCCGTGTTCCGCGTCGCCGACTTCGAGAAGAAGTCGGAGCCGGCGAGCAACGGCTCCGAGATGTTCGGGGACGCCGTCAAGTACTGCAGGTACGCTACCGCCAACGACGGCGCGGCGGGTTTAGGTTCATCATCGTCCTGAGAGCTCCGTGACCTTTGACCTTTGACCCCCCCCCCTCCATCTCCCCGTCTCCCCGTCTCCCTACCAGGTACCGAGACTACCGGGAGCCTCCGGTCTCGGCCGACCCGTACGCCTACACCCTGCAGTTCTGGCACGTCCTCGCCGCCAGGCTGGCCTTCATCATCGTCTTCGAGGTCAGTCCGGCTCATCCTCCTCCTCCTCCTGCTCCTCCTTGTTATTTGTATTTATTCATCTATTTATTTATTTATTCATTCAAGATTCAGGATCCTTGAAAGAATCTTGAATCTTGAATAAATAACCCTAAACCATTATTTGTATTTATTCTTTATCTATTTTACGTTTTAATCTTGTGTTTTGCCCATTTCTTGCCCTTTCAAAGTCCTTCTGGATTCATTACTAAATTCCAAAATGTCGTCATCATCTCCAAATGGTTTGTTTGTTTGCAGCACATGGTTTTCGCCATCAAGACGTTGATCGCCTACCTGATCCCGGACCTGCCCAAGGACCTGCGCGACCGCATGCGCCGGGAGAAGTACCTGATCCAGGAGATGATGTACGAGGCGGAGCTGGAGCGCCTGCAGAAGGAGAAGAACGAGAGGAAGAAGAGACGGAAGGACTGCGCACACCACAAGGAGTGGCCCTGAGGGGGGCCGCCGGAGAGCTCGCCGGGACCCGACCTGAGCTGCTCCAGGTAAGACCCCGCCAGACAGGAAGTTACTTGACCCTGCTACTGCAGGAACAGGAAGTTACTTGACCCTGCTACTGTAGGAACAGACAGGAAGTTACTTGACCCTGCTACTGCAGGAACAGACAGGAAGTTACTTGACCCTGCTACTGTAGGAACAGACAGGAAGTTACTTGACCCTGCTACTGCAGGAACAGGAAGTTACTTGACCCTGCTACTGCAGGAACAGGAAGTTACTTGACCCTGCTACTGTAGGAACAGACAGGAAGTTACTGGACCCTGCTACTACAGGAACAGGAAGTTACTTGACCCTGCTACTGCAGGAACAGGAAGTTACTTGACCCTGCTACTGCAGGAACAGGAAGTTACTTGACCCTGCTACTGTAGGAACAGACAGGAAGTTACTTGACCCTGCTACTGCAGGAACAGGAAGTTACTTGACCCTGCTACTGCAGGAACAGGAAGTTAGTTTTTTATGTTAGTGTTGAGCGCCCCCTTGTGGCCTGACCGTGACAACACCACATACAGGAACACTGTACTCTATCTACGACTGGAAGTGATGTAATAATGTAATAAAATATAAGTTTCATAATCGTGTTTGAATGAGACGGTGAGTCGTAACCCGTGTTCCTCCACAGCACCCCTGGTTCCTCCTCCATTAGAACCACGGACTCCACTGAGGTGTAGAACCTGCATGACGAGGTCGAGGGGCCCCCCCAACGCCTTCCCGCTCGGGCTGTCTGTCTGTCTGTCTGACCAGGGGGCCCCCGACATTAAAACAAAATAAAAGAAAAACTAACTATGGGTGTCGGTTGGTTGGTTGCTGCGGGGGGGACAGACTGCATCCGGCGTGCTGTCTCACTCTCACGCTCTCTCTCTGTCTCACTCTCGGCGTTGGGAGACGTCGGCTTTTAAAGTGTGACCTTCGCCACA
Organism: Coryphaenoides rupestris; assembly: GCA_002895965.2. NCBI lineage: Eukaryota > Metazoa > Chordata > Actinopteri > Gadiformes > Macrouridae > Coryphaenoides > Coryphaenoides rupestris. The sequence continues at coordinate 192,882 of PIJE02000600.1, forward strand.
GAGTTTGCCTGGATCTTAAAGTGGACGCCTGGAAGAAACTGGCGATAACTTCCTTGTTGTCGTTTATTTCACAGCTGCTGTTTACGTGTTCGTTTATTGATTTCTGTATTTATTTATGCATTTATTAATTTTTTGTTCATGTTTTTTTGCATCCGTTTTGTGTTAATATCGATTTATTTTTGCATCTGCGTTTGTCTGTCTGTCTTTATCTGTCGTTTTTGTCTTGGTTCCTTCATGTGTTTCGTTCAACTGTTTGTTTGTTGCTTCTGCCTCACGAGAATCGATAACCTCAGTCTTGGGCTCCTGAATGAATGTAAAGCAAGAATAGATCTTCACGAGTCTTTTACATTTTTACTTTTTTTGTTTAAAAAAAAACAAACAAACCAGACACACAGACAAAAAAAACTACGTGGCTCCCAGGGGCCTCTTCTTCGCTACGCTAACCGAATGAGAACTTCTGTTTACATCTTTCCCGTCGTTCGAGGAACGTGTACGATAGACAGCGATAGTGTTTCCTTTTGTTGTAAATAAAGAGATAAGAGATTATATTTAAGGGGAATGACCGATAGGCCATGTTGTGTTCCTCTGTAGTGTATAGTGCAATAAATAAAGAAATAAACTAATAAATTATTCATATTTAGAAATATGATTCGTCTAAAATTGTGGCCGGGGCCAACGATCGCTTCCATCTGCATTGCCTTTCCATTTGATTTTCAATTGATGACCGCAGTAATAAAATAAATAATATCTATTGTCTACAAACTGTGTGTGTGTGTGTGTGTTTACTTTTCTTCTCCTTGAATCGTGAGTGAAATGTAGATTTTCCGGAAACTAAAAGTGATTAGACGCTCGGATGGAGTCACAGTCACTTGGAGTCACAATACTGTAGAGGGCAGCATTGCTTTCATTTCTGTCTTATCATTTATTAAACCAAATGGCCAAAAACACACACACACACACATGCATGCACCTTGTGTGACCCACCAAGTACACACTTGTATGCATTATATATGTATACTCGGTTGCTTTACTTTGTGGAGAAAAGCATGATTTTATGTGTTTGTCTATTTGAGACACACGGTACTTATGTTTCCTGTTCTATATTTCATCTGGGATTTCAGAATTAAGACAAACACAACATTACACACGATTTCCCCCGAATCCTTGGACCACCGCAGTGCTAAGGAGTTGCTAACACCGCTCTGGAGAAGCTAAGCTACGCGAGGCAAACACACCAAATCCTTAATCAGCAACAAGAACCACAAACACACCACAACTAATATATCACGATTAAATTCACCGGCCTTTTCAGAAGTCTTCCAACACACAGACGCAGGTAGAAGAGACTGCAGTCGTCCGGTGTTATTGTGGAGATGCAGTGTTAGTGTTAGTGGACAGAGCAAGAGGTGTGTGTGGTGCCGGCTGGTGGAACCCGCGGTGCCTCGATTGGCCAATTAAGGCACCGCAGGTGTGCCGCCCCGCCCCTTAGCCCCACCCAGACTCTAATCAGCCTGACCCTGGCCTCAGGTTAGAGGCTGCTGACACCAGACACACACCAACACACACACACACACACACACCAACACACACACCAACACACACACACACACCAACACCAGACACACACCAACACACACACACACACACACACCAACACCAGACACACACCAACACACACACACACCAACACCAGACACACACCAACACACACACTCTCTGTTTAATGTTCAAAAAAATGCACATAAGCACAATTTTGGTTTGCAAAAACTAAGACAATAAAGCGGTTTCTGGGTTGCTTTTGGACAAATCACTAACGAGTAAATACTAAATAAATAAATACATAAATATTTATGACATTAAATGTTCATCAGCTCATGTCCAGGGACAGTAACCGTCCCTCTCTGATTGATTTACACCGGCGCCTTCTGCGTGGATTAGCGCAAAGGAGGCCAGTCCTCGCCACAACCTTCCATTTTGATTATTAATCGCGGCGGAGAGGAAGTGGGGGACAAGGGGACGCACAAAGTCGACCGTTTGTCCTCCCTACCTGGACGACTCGTCCCCCACCACCCCAACTCCACCCTAACTCCACCCCCTCCAGTACCACCCCACCCACTAAGAGGATTAAAACACGGCCCGGGAACGTTGCGTACGGCGGTCCACACTCAGGGGATCATATTTTGATCTGATGTTCCCGCCGCCGTCCCTAAGCAGTGTTCTGGCGGCCCCGGACCTATGAGGGATTGGGTGTAACTGGTTCTACTGGGAGGTGAGCAGCACAACCACAGTCTGCTACTGGTTCTACTGGGAGGTGAGCAGTACAACCACAGTCTGCTACTGGTGGACACTGGGAGCTGAGCAGTACTACCACAACTCTGCTCCTGGTTCTACTGGGAGCTGCCCAGTACAATCACCGTCTACTACTGGTTCTACTGGGAGCTGCCCAGAAACAACCACAGTCTGCTACTGGTGGCCACTGGGAGATATCCAATCTAACAAAGCCGTTATGCTAGTGGACACTGGCATTTGCATAGTCGAACAATACTATCCTCCCATGTTAGCTACAGTACTGGGAGCTGCCCAGTCAAAACCACAGTCTTTTACTGGGCGGACACTGCTTGATGCCCGGTCATTTAACCACTATCTGGCACTGCCAACGCTGTGTGTGTCAGTGTGTGTGTGTGTGTGTGTCCAAAAGCACACATCCCAGTATTGGCTCCTCAGATCGTCCAAGGACACGGGCGGGAAAAAAAAACCAAAAAGCCTTCAGCTTCCTGGTTGCCCGTCGGGTTGCCAAGGTGACGCCGCTGACAGCTCCCGTCTCCTGACCTTCACTTGGATTGTTCATCCCTCGCTCTCTACCTCCCGGTTTTATTTATTATTTACTTTGTATTTTCTCTCTAAGGTATCTGCATTATTTATCGCACATACATTTCCATATTTGTGCATATTTGTATTCATATACAGTAGCCTACATACTTTTAATCAGCCTACGCAGAATACAGACGAGAGGTTCAGCATTTCTGATCGTAATCTTAGTTTGACGGTTTTAACCTTTTTTCATCAAACCTGAAATCACTAGAAGCTGCACCTCAACCTGTGGAATAAACAGAAAAACGAGAGAAAAGTAGAATCGATTCGGCAGTTTATTCCGTCTTCTTCACATTTCATTTTGTACAGCAGACAGCGAACACACACACACACACACACACACACACACACAGAGAGAGAGGGGGAACACACACACTGGTACACCGGATGGAAACATCCAGAAGCAAATTATACTTCTGCGTTGACGGCGACTTCTCCACGCGTGTTCTCCTCGCTCGAACCTCCCAGGACATGAATATTAATGAGGTCCATAGCGTCGACACACGTGAATCCAGAACACCATCCCAGACCAGACACGTCGCCCTAATGGTGACGGACCAGTAACCAGAATCTGTTGTGTGATGTGGGTCAGCGTTAGCTCGCGGCTACACCCCCCCCACCCCCCACCTCTCCTTCTCTGATGCTAATTTAGGCCAACTGGGTCGTCCTGGCTCGGGTCAGAATCCGTTTCCAGTCTGAATGCGAGATAATCACTTCCTCCCAGCACGCTCAAAGTCTCAAAGTCAAAGTCGAGTGTGTGTGTGTGTGTGTGTGTGTGTGTTGTTGTTGTTGTTGTTGTGGATAATGGGGACGTTATTCCGGGTCCCTCGGGGCCGAAAATCACTTCCGTGTTTTAAGAATGTCTTCCGTTTTGGGACGACGACGGTGGAAAAGCTCTGATTTCTACGTTTATTTTCAAAACCGATTGGATCTTCGAGGGTTTTCAGTGAGTCTGACAAGATGATTGATGAGGTTTACGCGACGAGAACGTGTCCTCATATGAACTGCTGACACGGGGACTGTGGCTCGTACTTCATCGCGCTGTCAGACCGGGGCGAGGATGAGGAGGAGGATTCACAATCACAATCACAACACAACAGTTTCGTAACACTAACTCATCCTGTATGAGTGTGTGTGAGATCGAGGCCTATATTAACACACACACCACCAGGTAGCTGGCTGGTAGTGTGTGTGTCAGGCTAGCGGGAACTGGAACACACACACACACGCTTGGCTTGGCTGCTGTGTGTGGTGGTACACACACACACACACACACTCGCACACACACACACACACACACACACACACACACACACACACACACACACACACACACACACACACACAGTCATTTACGAAGGTCCACTCAAATCATGAATTGTACAGATTCATTATTACAAAAACACATTAAAAAACCGAGTTCATGAGAGAACATTGCCGTCAATTTGACAATGTCTTCCCCCACCAAACGTCAGCAGATTCTGGTACAGTTATATAGTTGAATAATAATAATAATAATATTAATAAAGTCTGTCACAGTGTTTTAACTTCTCGTTTAGCTTCTCGTCGCTACACCACAAGATGCTTCCCCACCGCGGCCCTGCCCCCGTACTTCAAGATACCCTCCATCGTTGTCGTCGTCACGGTGACGCCCGTCGCGGTCTCCTCAGCACCCGCGGGCCTTTTCCCGTCTCCGTCGTCCAGGAACACCACCCTCTTCCCGTTGCCCCGCCTCGCCCCGGAGGAAGTCCGTCGCCGCCGCCGCCTCCGACTCCGCCCCCTTGGCCCCGGGGTCCGAGCAGAGCAGGACGGCCCGCCCCCCGCACCCCCTCCCCGCTCCTCCTCCTCCCTCCTCCTCCTCGCCCCCGGTCGCCGCGGCAACGGCAGGGCGTGAGGTAGAGGTAGAGGAGAACCAGGACGATGCTGACCACGCAGGAGGCCAGCGTGGTGAAGGCCGTGTTGAAGTGCTCCGCCCCTCGGCGACCGACTCCGCCTCCTCCATAACCGCCTCCTCCTCCTCCGCTGTCGTTGCCCACCAGGACCCTGACCTCGCCGTGACCCCCGGGGTCGGGCCGGTGTCCGCGGGCCGCCACGCACGTGTAGGCGCCCGAGTCGGCGGCGACCGCCCCGCGGATCTCCAGGGCCCCGCCGGGCAGGACGCGGAGCCTGCCGCCGTCGCCGCGGTCACCGCCCTCGTCACCACCGGCGACGGCGGAGGAGGAGGAGGAGGAGTTGAGGACCTCGCCGGGCGTGAGCCAGAAGACCGTCTGGTTCCCCGGGTGGGGGGGCGGGGGCGGTGCCGAGCCCGGGCACGGGACGGTCAGCCAATCGCCCGGCTCGATTCGATAAACGGCGCCGCCGCTGACGACGGAATACCGGCGTTCCGGTGTGTCCCTGCAGCTTCCTGCTCCTCCACCACCTCCTCCTCCTCCCGTTCCCGCTGCTCCACCCCCGCTGAGCCCACAGGGATACTCGCCCCAGAAGTCCACCAGGGGGCGGTACCCCCTCCAGCACCAGAGCTCCAGCAGGGCCACCAGAGCGCCATCACACTCCAGCGGGTTCCCCTGCAGGTAGATCCCGCCTTGCTGCCGCTCGTCCAGCGCCAGCAGGCTCTGGACGGGCAGGCGGGTCAGGGAGTTGGAGGACAGGTCCAGCAGGAGGAGGGGGCCGAGGTCGTCGCTCCCGGCGTCGGTGGGCGTCGTGCGACGGCGAGGCCGGCCCTCGTACAGCTCCAGGGGGAAGGCGGCGAGCCGGTTCCCCGAGAGGTACAGCGTCCGCAGGCTCCGCAGGCCCGCCAGCGCGCCGGGCTCCGCCGCCGCGATGCGGTTCCCGAAGAGCAGCAGCACCTCCAGCCGGGCCAGCGCGCCCGACCCGAAGGCGGCCGCCCCGAGCGCCGCCAGCCGATTGGACGACAGGTCCAGGTGCACCAGGTGCGGCGTGAGGGCGAAGGCGTCGGCCTCCACCGCCGCGATGGCGTTGCGGGCGAGCAGCAGCGTGGCGAGGCGGCGGAGGGGCCGCGGCGCGCTCCAGTTGGCGGGCAGCGAGGCCAGGCGGTTGTGGCTGAGGTCCAGGTGCGTGGCGTACCCGGGCACGTCCCCGGGCCAGCGGGAGCGCTCGCCGCCGCTGCAGGAGACCACGTCGCTGGCGCACACGCAGCCCGCGGGGCAGCCGGACGGCGAGCCGGAGACGGAGGCGGGGAACCACAGCGGGGGGACGAGCCACAACACCACCAGGCAGGCGAAGGTGTCTCCGTCGCGATGGAGCAGAGACCTGGTCGTTCTGGCGGATGGGAGCATTGTCCTACTCTGCGTGGTGGCGGTGATGGTGGTGGTGGTGGTGGTGGTGGTGGTGTGCGTGTAACTGGGGGGGTGGCGGTCTCAGTTTACAGTACACACGACACGACACGCTCCGGGAGGAAGGATTATGTCCGGATACTGATGTCCTTTCTCAGGAAGCCCTGGGGAATACAAGCGACATGTAAAAAGAAACTAGTTTACATTATTAACATTACATCCGTCTGCCTTGTCCTTCTGTCTTTCTTGTCTGTGTCTATCTACGGTCCGGATCTCTATCTATCTATCTATCTATCTATCTATCTATCTATCTTCTATCTATCTATCTATCTATCTATCTATCTATCTATCTATCTATCTATCTATCTATCTATCGATCTATCTATCGATCTATCTATCTATCTATCGATCTATCTATCTATCTATCTATCGAGCAACTACAACTTAATGAAACAACAGAGAGTGCTGCTTTAGTGGCGACGCTGTCAGACAAAGAAAGTACGCGTAAAGTTGAGCGAACGTCATTTCTAATATGTAAAACAAAGCCGTGAAAGACATCATGAGAAAACAGATATGCTCAGAGATGACGTTTTTATTTCGCCCGGGCAGTAATTGACTGACTGAGTCACGAATAATGACATCAAATGAACAATAATTCGATTGGCAGTTCCCATTCTCTGAAATTAAATTACATTACACACACGTCACATTCTGTTGCCTTGGGAATATGATGATACTGATGATGCCCGAGATTATGTCTGGAAAAAAAAAAACACCACATTTGGCACATCTGGACTAAAGTATAAAGTCCACCGAATCACCGTGCAATGCAATAAATAAAAAAAACACCAAAATATAAGAATAGGAAGAATCAACTCACCAGGAGCACGACTGGCGCCTCGAAGCAATTAACAATTAAATGCATCTTGGTCCAAGGAGGAGGAGGAATAAGTGTCTCCTTACACGTGTCGGACGCATCCTCCATCCTCCATCCTCCCTCCTTCCATCCTCCCTCCTCGCTCTCCGGAAAAGATGAAAAGTCCTTTTGGGGAGCAGGCATCACCTTGAGGTCGGATTACACTTCATGTGGGATGAGAGGAGAGGAGAGAGGAGAGGAGAGGAGGAGAGGAGAGGAGGAGAGGAGGAGAGGAGGGTCACCCAGGCGTAACCAATCAGGGACCGAGGCGTGTGTGTGTGTGTGTGTGTGTGTGTGTGTGTGTGTGTGTGTGTGTGTGTGTGTGTGTGTGTGTGTGTGTGTGTGTGTGTGTGTGTGTGCGAGTGTGTGTATGTGTGTGTGTGTGTGTGTGTGTGTGTGTGTGTGCGTGCGTGTGTGTGTGTGTACACACACAGCCCCGTTGCCTAGATGCTGCCGAGTGAGTGGAGAGAGAGAGAGAGAGAGGTGGACAGAGAGAGAGAGAGAGAGAGAGAGAGAGAGAGAGAGAGAGAGAGAGAGAGAGACAGAGAGAGAGAGAGAGAGAGAGAGAGCGAGTGAGGTGAGTTGCGGACAGACAGCGCATGTGAGATGAGCACCCATGGGTGACGACATGGAAAATGTTGTCAATAGAATAGAAGACCCCCCCCCCCCGTGGCGCTATAGATGCCACTGGTTATAAAAATGGAAAATTGTACAAAAATACAACTTTACCTGAATTATTATTTGTTGATTATTATGTATTATGATGATGATTGTCTTTAACATCTTCTCTAACTCGACCGTCCTAATATTTAATAATACATACAAACAATAAACAAGAAACCAATAAGGAGACAATATGAGACAGAGACATGAGAACCTGCAGGTCTGATAAGCTCCACATGTCAGGTATGAGTGTGTTGTGTGTTGTGTGTTGTTGTTGTTGTTGTTGTGACGTGAATTCAACATGTGTGTGTGTTTGTGCACGTGTGCGTTACCACCAGGTAATGCGTCACAAACACGAGACCAGCTTTCACGTTTGAACAATTCTTCCATCATCGAGACTTCCTCCCCTGCCTTGCCCTTCCTCCTCTTTCATTTGTCAAGGTCTTCCCAAACTTGTCTCTCCTCACTTTTCTTCTTCTTCTTCTTCTTCTTCTTCGTTTAGTTCCGACTTTGCGCTGACGTTTGACCTGAGGAGGTCGTGCCGAGGTCGACTCTCTGACCGGGAATAGCTAGGACCCACCCCCCCCCTATAATCCCAACTATCTTCCTAATCGGCATGTAAGGCTAATTATGAGCTATCCAGCTGGCCCACCACCACCACCAACACCACCCACCACCACCACCACCACCTCCTCAACCACCCACCACCACCACCACCTCCTCAACCACCACCTCCTCAACCACCACCACCACCACCACCACCTCCTCAACCACCACCCACCACCACCACCACCACCACCTGCTCAACCACTACCACCACCTCCTCACCACCACCACCACCACCACCTCCTCAACCACCACCACCACCACCACCTCCTCAACCACCACCACCACCACCAGCCACCATCTCTAATGATGCCTGGACAGTTGCCATGGCGCCAGGAAATCACAGAGGACGGACGGTGGCCCCCAAATCATCGTCAAACGAGTATTTAGTCTGTCCGCTCCTCAGAGCCGTGCGCCCGCATCCGATGACGACGGGATGTTGGCGTGCCGGGAGAGACCGGACCGCCACCAGGCTGGAGTTGAGCGGTTGGGTGTTAACCCGGACATCACGGCAAATACGTAGAATAGAGAGAGAGTGTGTGTGTGTGTGTGTGTGTGTGTGTGTGTGTGTGTGTGTGCGTGTGTGCGTGTGTGTGTCGGACAATTATCAGACATGATTTATGTAATCAAAGACGGAAGACTTCTCCAGACAAAGTCCCGGAGGTTTCATCACATTTCTATCGATCGTCGAGTAAAAAGTAATTAAACAGCAACAACAACAACAACAACAACAACATGTCGCCGCGGTTTCCTCGCGTTCCTCTTAAGGGACTCGACTTCTGATTTCACTTTTTTGATGTTGTTGTGCTTTGAGGGAAAAATATCTTTCATTCTTTGTTTACGCCGCCCCCTTCCGTCCTCCATTCCATCTCTCTCTCTCTCTCTCTCTCTCTCTCTCTCTCTTTCTTTCCGTCTTCTGAGGGTCTGTGAGGACCTCATCCTCCTCTCACTCACCCTCCACTCATCCTCTCGTCTCCTCTCAACAACAACAACAACAACAACAACATCAACAACAACAGGGGGGCGGGGGGGAATGGCACAGAGTAATGTGCCGTTCCTTAAGTCTTGCATCGGTCAAATTGGGGGTCAAATTTCACCGCCAGCCAGCCTAGAAATCACGTCGCTCTCCGCACCGAACGTCTCACATCCACCACCGAGTGGCCCGAAGCCTCGACTCGTGATCGGAGCCTTCGATGTGTTTGTGTTGTCTTGACGACTCAGACGCCGACCGCCGCTCCAGATTGCTTCCTCGTTAATTAAGGCAGGGAGTCGTTCCGTGCCCTTTGGGGGGCCGTAAGGGCTTGGGGGGGCGGCGGGCGGCGGGGGGTGTCATAATCACATGGTCCATAATCATATGGCCTGTGAAGCCCTTTGAGATTGCAACTGGGATTAAGGGATGTACAAATAAAATTGACTTGACTCGCTGGGGACAGCAAGCTGACTTTAGTCGTCGCAGAGAGAGAGAGAGACAGAGAGAAAAGCATTTCTGCATTTCTGAAGCTAGAAGCGTCCATTGTTTGCTATTTCGACGAGATCACAAGTAAATAGATCCTTTACTGCGTCCCTTTTATGAATTTGCCCGTCTAGTCAAGGCCGGGATCATCTCTTGCTTCTCACATATCTCCACAGAGACACGACGACGAGACGAGACGAGACGAGACCTCTCACATCAACACAACGATTTTCCCGTCCTTGTGAGCGCAAATTACAGCCTGGCCGGCAATCAGATGGAGAGAGAGTCACCGAGGGGCAGCGAGAGAGAGAGAGAGAGAGAGAGAGAGAGAGAGAGAGAGAGAGAGATGTTTTAATGGTGGACTAATGGGGGAGATGATTGGCTGCTAAAATAACGCTCGGATGAATACAAATATATGACAGGTGTTTGATATTGCTTTTGACACACCATTTGATGTCATGAAGCATGTGTGTGTGTGTGTGTGTGTGTGTGTGTGTGTGTGTGTGTGTGTGTGTCTTCGTGTGTGTGTGTGCATGTGTGTGTTGCACACTTTCGAAGACCGTGAAGGCATAAATATCATCTTTGTATAGGATGATGTTAAACTATGTATTTCTATGTACAGTATATATCTACTGTATGTTATATAAAACACATTTCATGTTTCTCAAGACACACACACACACCACCAACATGCCGATCGAAAATCAGCTATTATTATCAGCTATTGATCCGTCGGTTGCTAGAGGCAACCAGCTCAGACTTAACCTTTGACCTGAGTTGGTTTAACAAAGTCCTGAACCTAATTAGTGTGATTTCTAACGTCAAGTTAAATGGAGAACCACTGGTTTTGCACTGGTTCTGCGTGAAACGACGCCATCTAGTGGTCAAACACGCGGTACTGCACGCACGACTTGGATTGAATAGAGAAACGCCAACACCGTGGAGACAGCGCCCTCTGCGGTCCAACGAGGGATACTGCAAATGAGTTTAAAAGCTCTTGAAACGCTGCTGATTCTTCACAACCTCGATCAAATAATTCCTCCTATCAATCATAATCAACAATCTTAATAATAGCAATGATGTGCAGCATTTATCATTCTATTATTCTTAAACCCCATTGTGTTGAGACAGTAAAAAGCATTTCACAGCTTACCTTTTATGGGAATCGAGCCATATTACAATGCACCTTTTATATATATATATAAATAAATAAAGGATAATGGGATAATGAGATAAAATGGATCTGATTTACGTCATCAAGCCACGCCCCCTCCACAGAGGTGCAGGTGCGGCCGGCCGCCACTAGAGGGCAGAAGTGGACGGCGTATCGTGGCAATGATGCTAAATGTATGGATATTGGATATAACACATTGGGAAATAAGTGCAATTAGTGCACATTTAATAATTATTCATTATGATTAAAATTGAATATAAAATGTATATATTTTGTGGGGTCAGTTGCTGGGTCAGTGTGTTTCTCAGCATGGACACAAGTGCACACACACACACACACACACACACACACACACACACACACTCTTGTCCTCACATACCAACTGTGTATATATAGGTGCCAGTGTTGTTGTTGTTGTTGTTGTTGCTGTGTTGCTGTAATGGAGAGCTTTGTCAGCACACGTGCACTGCGCAGCGAGGTGCACGTGTGTGTGTGTGTGTGTGTGTGCACCTGTGCATGGCGTGCAAAAGCCCACGTACAACCGAGAGAGAGAGAGAGAGAGAGAGAGAGAGAGAGAGAGAGAGAGAGAGGATGGGATCAGCGACTCTGGTCCATTGAACGTCCTCAAAAGAGATATGAGGACTCGATAATCAATAATCAACTCGATAATCAAATGATAATCGAGCGTTGTTGTCTACAACAATTGTGAGGTCCCTGGCTATGTCCCTGGTGTGTTTTTGTTATTTCATCTGAATGAGGGGCCCCTGCCTGCGATTTCCCGCAGTTCTCAGATCTAGGGCCCCCCCCCACCCCCGACCAGGCTCCACGGGTGGTCAAACGTTTTGGGTCGCGGGGTCAGGGGGTCGGGGAGGGAGGGGGTGAGGGAGGGGGTGAGGGAGGGAGGGAGGGAGGGTGTTTGGGTACAGGCTATTTTTCTGGCCACTGGTGCAGTTGGGGGGGCGGGCGGGTTGCTGTTGACATGAACATTGTCATAAAAGGAGCCACCTCCTTCCTCCTCCTCCTCCTCCCCCCTCCCTCCTCCTCCCTCACCTCCTCCCCTCACCTCCTCCCTTCCCTCCCTCCCTCACTCCTCTCCTCCTCCCTCCTCCCTCCCCTCCTCCCTCCCTCCCTCCTCCCTCCCTCCTCCCTCCCTCCCCCCCTCCTCCTCCCCTCCTCCTCCCTCCCTCCTCCCCTCCTCCTCTCCTCCCTCTCCCCTCTCCCCTCTCCTCCCTCTCCTCCCTCCTCCTCCTCCCTCCCTCCTCCCTCACCTCCCTCTCCCCTCCTCCCCTCCCTCCCTCCCCCTCCCTCCTCCTCCTCTCCTCTCCTCCCTCCTCCTCCCTCCCTCCTCCCCTCCCTCCCTCCTCCTCCTCCTCCCTCCCCCTCCTCCCCTCCCTCCCTCCCTCCTCTCCTCCTCCTCCTCCTCCCCTCCCTTCCTCCTCCTCCCTCCTCCTCCTCCTCCTCCTCCTCTCCTCCCTCCCTCCTCTTCCTCCTCTCCTCTCCTCCTCCTCCTCTCCTCCTCCTCCTCCTCCTCTCCTCTCCTCCTCCTCCTCCTCCTCCCTCCCTCTTCCTCCCCCTCCTCCCTCCTCCCTCCTCCCTCCTCCCTCCTCCTCCTCCTCTCCTCCTCCTCCCCTCCTCCCTCCTCTCCCCTCCCTCCTCTCCTCCCCTCCTCCTCCTCCCCTCCCTCCTCCCCTCCTCCCTCCCTCCCTCCTCTCTCCTCCCTCCTCCTCTTCCTCCTCACCTCCCTCCCTCCTCCTCCTCCTCCCTCCCTGTCCTCCTTCCTAATGACTCCAACACACCCACACCCACACACACACACACACACACACACACACACACACACACACACACACATACACACACACACACACACACACACACACGCTTACACACACACACACACACACACACACACACACACACACACACACACACACACACACACACACACACACACACACACACACACTCCTGCACGTGTGTCCCGGTGAAAAACTGGAATCTGGAATCCTCCGAGCGTCACGTGTGAATGAATGAACGCTTCAACAACACAACAGACAGATTGATACGCGAAGCATTGATGAAGCCGATCAGGTTGAGCTCTGTGTGTGTCTGTCTGTGTGTGTGTGTGTGTCTGTGTGTGTGTGTGTCTGTCTGTGTGTGTGTGTCTGTGTGTGTGTGTCTGTGTGTGTGTGTGTGTGTGGCACGGATGTGTGTGTGTGTGTGTGTGTGTCTGTGTGTGTGTGTCTGTGTGTGTGTGTTGTGTGTGTGTTGTGTGTTGTGTTGTGTGTGTCTGTGTTGTGTTGTGTTGTTTGTTGTGTGTTGTCTGTGTTGTCTGTCTGTTGTGTTGTGTGTTGTGTGTTGTGTGTTGTTGTTGTGTGTGTGTCTGTGTGTGTGTGTTGTCTGTGTGTGTGTGTCTGTGTGTGTGTGTCTGTGTGTGTGTGTGTGTGTGTGTGTGTGTGTGTGTGTCTGTGTGTGTGTGTCTGTGTGTGTGTGTCTGTGTGTGTGTGTCTGTGTGTGTGTGTCTGTGTTGTGTGTGTGTGTCTGTGTGGCACGGATACAACAACTCTCCCTGTAACTTTCCATGAAGGCATCCTATGGTAATGAATTCACCCTCCTGGGAGCCTCTGGAAGTTTCTGGAAGCTTGCCTTGACCATGAGGACATGAGGGTGAGGGTCTCTCATAGTCAAGCCTGGATAATCTCACCCCCCCCCACACACACACAAGGGGAGACCCCCGACAGAGAGAGGGGGAGAAGGGGAAAGAGAGGGAGATGTATTGTTCTCGATGAGTGGCCCCTGAGATCCGGACGATTCGCGTCTTTAAGCGCCAAGCGGCCGCGGCGTCCCCCGCGACCCCCCCCCGCGACCCCCCCGGGACCCCCCGCGACCCCCGTGACCCCACGCCGCTGCGCTCTCAATGCTGTATTTTGGGAGTCGCCCTCCCTCACCCCCTCACCCTCTCACCCTCTTACATAATAGATTGCGCAACACGCCCCTTGCGATTAGCGGGTACAGGTCATAGGAGCGGAAGAGTCCGGAGACGATGGCCCAGGTCTGATTGTTTGCCTCCGGCCTTGGCGACCGGGGCGGGAGATAGGCGGGGGGGAACGGCACAACACACATGCACACACACACTTCAACACACACATCCACACACACGTCAACACGCACACTTCAACACACACATCCACACACACTTCAACACACACATTTCAACACACACACATTTCAACACACACATCCACACACACTTCAACACACACATTTCAACACACACATCCACACACACTTCAACACACACATCCACACACACATCCACACACACTTCAACACACACACTTCAACACACACATCCACACACACTTCAACACACACATCCACACACACATCCACACACACTTCAACACACACATTTCAACACACACATCCGCATCCACACACACTTCAACACACACATCCACGAGTTGATAACATGAACCGGGCAGCTCCCAGAGTCCTACGCTTAGGAGGGTTTGGTTTGGTTTGGTTTGGTTGGACTGGGCAGCTCCCAGAGTCCTTCAGCAGAAGAATTTCGTTGGACCGGGTGTCCAGCAAACATGGGTTGTGTCACCAACTCAACGTTTGGACCTCAATGCACACACACACACACACACACACACACATACACACACACATACAGAGAGACAGCCAGGTACAAAGTTCAAAGTTGAAAGTCTTTCCTCCAAATAAGCACACACACACACACACACACCAGGGCCAAGCTAAGCATCACCATAGACCAAGGTAATGTAAAAACAAAACGGGACAAACATGAAAAGGACTTTCTGCTGTCAGACACAAACGGACGACAGAAGAAAAAGACGTACGTTACGTAACAGAGCAGTAAACCTTTCATTGGGCAGCAGGCGGGAGTGGTGTCTTTGTGATTTGAATCTAAACTTAGGGCCGTGGTTTACACAAACGACAAATTTCTCGTCGATGTTTGTTTGTTTGCGCACACTCCATCAATGGCCGGCCAAGAAACACCCTCTGTACGGGAATGTGTGTGTGTGTGTTTGTGTGCGTGTGTCTCTGTGTGTGTGTGTTTTGTGTGTGTGTTTTGTGTGCGTTCTTTCATCCGCGGCCGTGTTATCACGTCGAAGCCGCTCCGAAGTCACGCTGGGCAATTTTCCTGCGATTGATAGACTCACATGACAGAGAAAATATTAATATAGCCTTCGCTGCGCTCGCGGTGAATTTTGCGGAATTTCATCTCTAATCTAAACATGGTCGCCCCGCCTGTTTGGATAGCGGCGGCCTCAGACGGATGCCAAAAACATTCTGGTGCGCGCCACGGCGATACCAGACGGTCCAGATCCAAGCCCCGCCGCGGAATCAGGTCGCTTTGTCGAAAGGAGGTTGTCGTGGCCTTGACATTCACACACACACACACACACACACACACACACACACATTATTAGTGTGAGATTCCGCCGGTGACCCTGTGTCAAGTTGTCAAGTTGTCGAGTTGTCAAGTTCATCCGTTATCGCCGGTCTGTAGGACCTCTCAGAACGATTACTCTCATCTGAGAAGAATCTGGAGAAGAATCTAAATGTAGATCTAAATCTCGCCTGTGAAATGAAGATAATATTTGTGTTTGAATACAAGCACATGTTTTCTGATGTTTCTTGTTTTTCCAACACATTCCCAACAACAAACCAATGAACTGCCAAACTTTGGTCAGACATACAGCACATGTGTGTGTGTGTGTGTGTGTGTGTGTGTGTGTGTGTGTGTGTGTGTGTGTGTGTGTGTGTGTGTGTGTGTGTGTGTAGCGGGAGTGTGTGTGAGCACATTCTCAAACAAAAACCGCCGCATCTGGACAAACATCCCATCGGACCGGACCGGGGGGGGGGGGGGGGGTTGAGCTCTCTGTGTCTCAGTCAGCTCTGTGTGCTTTCCTTTTCTTGACCCGGATGATAACGTTTTCTTCGTTCTCTCTCTATATATATATCGAGGCAGGTGTTCACTTCCACACAACACACAAGCGCCACACAGATTTGGGGTTGCGTTCGGCCGACCCCCCCCCCCGGCGCTGTCAGCTCGTCAAAACACTTCAGTTTCAGGCATTTCTTTGCTTTCGGACGTCGAAAGTCAGTGAAATACAGATGTGTTTATTGTTGTATTGAGAGGACAGCCCCCCCCCCAGCTGGCAACGGGCAAACATGTACAGCCCCGGTCCACTCTTGTGACCCACATGTGTTTTCCGACGAAAAAACACACGCAATACAATGAAGTTACTAAACGTGCTGCAAAACGTACAAATTATTACCGAAAGAGCATCGAAAACAGGCTCCACTAATTTGCGCGCGAGTGGATATTGGTTCAGGTTTCTCTTTGGTTCGTTCACAAAATGCCCCCCCCAACAAGTTATGTACCGTACCTATTATTCAGTATGGATGGTTGGGAGGTTGGGAGTTGGTTACGTTCTCCTTGTTGAGTTACAACAAGCAGAACGTTTGCCGGAGGAGCTGGTTTGTCCGGACTCACACAGGTTAGCGCACCCACACGTTGGATCTAAGCCCTGTTTGCCAATACTAGTGGGAGTTCTGCGCCGACGACAAGTTGGGACATAAAGCTCATCTTTCTGTATGTGTCGTAGACAGAGACGATTAGATAGAGATAGAGGTAGAGATTTAGAGCCCCCTGTAATCAGGAGTACATTGTTGTTTCACTCTTTTGACAAATGTATGTATTGTAAGTGGCTTTGGACAAAAAGCATTCGCCAAATGCCCTCAATGTAAATGTAAATGTAAATGTTGGAGAAGGATGAAAACGCTCGAGTGTCCTTCCGTTTAGATCCCCAACGCTCTCACGGAACATTCGCTCGTGTTCGTTCCAAAGGATATTGGACACGAGGAGTGCGAGGGACACTAAAGAGCTCAACCCACCCCCCCCCCCCCTGGTCCGGTCCGGTCCGATGGGATGTTTGTCCAGATGCGGCGTTTTATTGTCCTTCAAAAAACAGCTTTGCGCATGTGTGATGTGGACCACACACACACACACACACACACACACACACACACACACACACACACACACACACTCACACACACACACACACCACACATGTCATGCTCTCCACATGCATGCACACTTACCATCACCCTGCGTTTGTGGACATCAAAACCCCCCCCCCAGCTGGCAACGGGCAAACATGTACAGCCCCGGTCCACTCTTGTGACCCACATGTGTTTTCCGACGAAAAAACACACGCAATACAATGAAGTTACTAAACGTGCTGCAAAACGTACAAATTATTACCGAAAGAGCATCGAAAACAGGCTCCACTAATTTGCGCGCGAGTGGATATTGGTTCAGGTTTCTCTTTGGTTCGTTCACAAAATGCCCCCCCCAACAAGTTATGTACCGTACCTATTATTCAGTATGGATGGTTGGGAGGTTGGGAGTTGGTTACGTTCTCCTTGTTGAGTTACAACAAGCAGAACGTTTGCCGGAGGAGCTGGTTTGTCCGGACTCACACAGGTTAGCGCACCCACACGTTGGATCTAAGCCCTGTTTGCCAATACTAGTGGGAGTTCTGCGCCGACGACAAGTTGGGACATAAAGCTCATCTTTCTGTATGTGTCGTAGACAGAGACGATTAGATAGAGATAGAGGTAGAGATTTAGAGCCCCCTGTAATCAGGAGTACATTGTTGTTTCACTCTTTTGACAAATGTATGTATTGTAAGTGGCTTTGGACAAAAAGCATTCGCCAAATGCCCTCAATGTAAATGTAAATGTAAATGTTGGAGAAGGATGAAAACGCTCGAGTGTCCTTCCGTTTAGATCCCCAACGCTCTCACGGAACATTCGCTCGTGTTCGTTCCAAAGGATATTGGACACGAGGAGTGCGAGGGACACTAAATAAGTTCATCGTCTGATAACTTGTGAGAAACATTACAGGCTCAGTAAGCGAGCCGGAGAGGCTGCTGACTCTTACTTGCGTGTTATGAGACGTATCAGCAGCCCTACATCTCTCAGTGTGGGACGTCTTCAACACAGTGGCCCTGAGCGCTTGGCACCACGGGTTCGATTCCCCGCCGAAACGAAAAGCACCAAAAACAACCGATCTCATCTGGGCAGAGCCCGGAGACACACTGTATGTAATAACAACTTAGAAAGCGACGCCTTCATCACTATAGTTGTGTTGTTCTCACCTAAGTCTCGGCTTCTCCGTGGGTTTAAAGAGGCAAAAATGTCTCACATGACACAATTAGGCAAAAACAGCGCCCACGTTTAGAGTTGCTGAGTTTACCAAGTGACGTGAACAGACTTTTCTTTTACTAGCAAATGTGTGGATTTAACTCGTGAAGTGGAGGGATTTAGTAGTAAAATGTTGTTTGTCGGAGTTGAAGCAGCGTGCGACATCACGATATATTTCGATACGATACATCGGCACAAGGTTTCTCGCGTTCCGTAAAATATAAATGAGCTTTTGCTTTGAATGCATACGATGGCTGACATCAAAAAATAATTGGAACAATATACAAAAATATATGAAGTAACATTCATTTCCCTGCACCAAGAAGGCAATTGCAGTGCAGTATTATGTAATGTTATAGTCTTGTCCTTATCAGTGCAAAATATATCAATTGTCCGCTATCAATCGACCCTATATCAATAAGATAAGATAAGATAAGATAGAACTTTATTGATCCCAAAGGAAATTCTTGTGCCAGGTTGCATAGCAATAGAATAAAACAATAGAGAAATAAACAGTCGAAAAATACAGTAATAACAATAATAATAATGCTAATAATAATAAATAATAAATAATAATAATCAAATAATAATCAAATAATACAAAATAATAACAATAAATTATACATTCGTGCATTTCTTGTATCTTATATGCTTATAAGATGACTGAGAATAAAGCAATAGAGAAATAAACAAAAAAAACAAAAAAATACAAATAAGAAATCATAATAAGAAATAATAAGAAAATAAGAAAAAATAAGAACAATAAATTATACATTAGTGCAAATATATGTTTATTGGATCTTATATGCTAATAAGGAGGCTTATTTGAGTTCTGAAGAAAAATGTAAAACATGTACTAATTACCCCGCAGACCAATTAACATACAATGTGTGGGGGGGCGGGGACTGCGCATGCGCGGGCGGCAACGCGTCGGGAGGGAACGTCAACAAAGGGGTTGCGAAAAAACAAAACGCAAAACCACGATCACACACACGCACACACACACACACACACACATACACTTAACAAGCATAAACACAAGAATAAACATTAAAATAAAATAAAATAAACACACATTTATCGCAAATGATTAAAAAGTTGACTGGGTGAATTGAGTGATGTGGTGTTATTACGGTGCTTGAGGAAGTGTAATGTGATGCCTCAGTGGGGGGATGGAAATTTCCACTGAGGCTCCTGTGCTGGTTGAACTGGGAAGGGTCCTCAGCCTTGTTCTGCACACACACACACATGCACATGCATACACATGCATGCACACACATCCGCACACACATCCACACACACTCACACACACTGCAGCCGGCCAGCACCATTAGGTAGGATCTTCTTTTAATTCCCCCATCATAGCCCTAACCTTGCATTGCTTCTCATAGATCACACGTTGGGTCCTTTGTCTGGCTTTGTGTTTGTGTTTTGTGTTTATTCTCGGGGGGGGGGGGAAATACAGAATGCATTGAACTGGCGGTTGTTCAGATGGTTGCTTTGTTAATTGCCAGCATGTTCTGTCTGTCTGTGTGTGTGTGTGTGTGTGTGTGTTATTTCTCACAAAAAAAAAGCTTAATTCTAGGGCTCCTCCGCAGCCCCTAGAATTAAGGGACGCGCCTTAACTCACGGAGCGCTCCTTTGGCGCATCACGCTGTTTTTAAAAGTGTTTTCTGCAGCCTCCTCATGATAATGTAGATCTGAGATTAATCCACACACACACACACACACACACACATGTCTCTTTGTGTAAGTCCCATGTGTTGTTTCCATGCACCCCCCCCCTCTTCTATAGTGACTTGTTAGTATGTTTCCTTCCACAACACAACACAAGGCAGGGCGGCTCAACAAGTTCCAACTCATGTCCACCTCAGTGCGTTACTGCTGCAGGAATTCCTGTTTAAAATCAATCAACAACAAACCATCCAACTCTCAGTGTTTGCTCTTTCAGTCTTTAGTCTATAGACTCTCTTTGTATTTGTTGAAGTACCAGTTAGTATGGATGTGTGCCATGAGGCCAGATAAGGATTTGTGTTTTATGTCTGAAGGCGTTGACTTTAATCAATGTGCACTAACCTTGCAATATGCAGGAGTACAGCAAACTATCCCATCGTTATGCATGGGCTGTTATTGACCAGTCATAAAGACAACATATGGAAATAGTCTGGAGCCTAATGCTCAGTCATAAAGACAACATATGGAAATAGTCTGGAGCCTAATGCTTCACAATTTGGAGTTATACTTTTGGATTAAGTCCAGTTAACACCATTAGAGTGTGCTCCATAATGATAGTGTAGGATTACTGTAGTTGTAATAGGAGTATGGTATGGTATGTGTGTGTGTGTGTGTGTGTGTGTACTGTGTGTGTGTGTGTGTGTGTACCAGCTCAATGTTTACACCAGGAACAGAGGTGTGTCATCCAAGATGCAAATACTATGCTACCAATCGGATACAAAATCCCACAAAAAGCCAGCTACTTATGCAGGCAACAATGAACGCTTGAAACCTGCTCTGTTCTTATCTTCAGGTACCACAGTGATGTATTGCTGCCTCTCCTTCAACAAATGTACTCTTTGTCAGTCGCTTTGGATAAAAGCGTCTGACAAATGCCCTAAATGTAAATGTAAATGTAAAAGCCACACAATGTGAAAAAGAAAGATCCTGGAAGAAGTTGTATTGTACAGTATACTGTATATCAATCAGATGTCAGATGTGAACAGCATATTGTATGTTGGTACTGCACTCAGAATGGCACGTCTGCTCTTATCTCAGCTATTATGATATGTTATACTGTATATATCATATTATATGTTATACTGTATATATATATATATCATATGTTATACTGTATATATATATCATATTATATGTTATACTGTATATATATCATATTATATGTTATACTGTATATATATCATATTATATGTTATACTGTATATATATATATTATATGTTATACTGTATATATATCATATTATATGTTATACTGTATATATATTATATTATATGTTATACTGTATATATATCATATTATATGTTATACTGTATATATATCATATTATATGTTATACTGTATATATATATATTATATGTTATACTGTATATATATCATATTATATGTTATACTGTATATATATCATATTATATGTTATACTGTATATATATCATATTATATGTTATACTGTATATATATCATATTATATGTTATACTGTATATATATTATATTATATGTTATACTGTATATATATCATATTATATGTTATACTGTATATATATATTATATTATATGTTATACTGTATATATATCATATTATATGTTATACTGTATATATATTATATTATATATTATACTGTATATATATCATATTATATGTTATACTGTATATATATCATATTATATGTTATACTGTATATATATTATATTATATGTTATACTGTATATATATCATATTATATGTTATACTGTATATATATCATATTATATGTTATACTGTATATATATCATATTATATGTTATACTGTATATATATCATATTATATGTTATACTGTATATATATCATATTATATGTTCTTATCCCAGCTATTATGATATGTTATACTGTATATATATCATATTATATGTTATACTGTATATATATCATATTATATGTTCTTATCCCAGCTATTATGATATGTTATACTGTATATATATCATATTATATGTTCTTATCCCAGCTATTATGCAGGCAACCGAGCAATTATGAAACTTAACTTTCCTATGAATACTTGAGACCTGCTCAATTCTTATCTTTAGGCACCACAGTGATATATTACTGTCTCTCCTTCAACAAATGTCCTCTTTGTAAGTCGCTTTGTGTAAAAGCGTCTGCCAAATGCCCCGAAATGTAAAAGTTCATGTAAATGTAAGTATGAACTCTTAGTTAGGGGCCCCTTCTCACAGAAGGGCCTGTGTTGGGCTCCTAAACACGCAAGGTGAGGTGGCGGGGAGAGAGACGGCCCTTCTTCATTGGTCCACGTCCGAGCACACGGGTTGTGGGGAAGGGGGTGACATAGCATAAATAGGTCAACCCCTATAGGGCTCTTTGTGTCAAAGAAGCCACCATGACGGGCAGATGCAATTCCAGTGTGTGTGTGTGTGTGTGTGTGTGTGTGTATGTGTTGTGTGTGTGTGTGTGTGTGTGTGTGTGTGTGTGTGTGTGTGTGTGTGTGTGGTGTTGTGTGTGTGTGTGTGTGTGTTTGTGTGTGTGCAGCCTATAGACCAAGTCATGTGGGTGGACATGCTCGTCGCTGAAAGTCTAAACACCCCCCCACTGGAAATAGTCTGACAAGGAGTGAAAAAGATTTGACAAAATGTCCAAACCTCCACCTCCTCCTCCTCCTCATCCTCATCCACGGGGAATCAGAGAAGGCGAGGAAACCGCGACAATAGGCCATCGGTATTTTTAGACTGTTGTTCCTCAAGGTGTTTAACAGAAAGGTGCTAGTTAGCGGTTCTTGTGGCGCGGCGGCTGAATCTAATTGCTGGTGTTGATGATGGGATGTTGACGAATCACTCGAGAGGAGTTCAGTCCAAGCCACTCGATGCCACGGAACTGCTACCTTCAGTTTGCGCGGTGAAAGGGACAAATATTGAGTAATAACCAGTAACCACCAGTAGACTATACTGGCCAGCATATTGGTCGTGGTACAGACCGCTACGGTTGTTCATGCTGATTTTGCATGTTTTATGTATGACAGTGAGGGGGAAGTTCATCGCATTTTATTGCAGCCGTACATCTTCCTGCCAATAATCGTTGGGCGAGAGGGGTCGCCATTTTCTATTTGATAATGCACTTACTGACGGTTCAATTAATCGATTTCTCAATTAATCTGAGTAAGGCACTTGTTGTGGGGGGGGGGGGGAGGGGGGGGGGGGGGGGCGGGGGGAGGGGGGGGGGTGCACTTTCATTTACAACCCGCAGCAAAGGGTTGAAAGCAAACCGCTTGCATACATTTTGTCATCAATATTTGATGTCGTAGAATAATGAAGATGCCTACTTTGCGTTCGAGGGAGGCTAATCCGATGCAAAGATGTGTTCCGCCACGTCGAAGGACGTATAGCGATTACGCAACTGATTTTTAAAACGCCAATATTTGGTTTGAGTTGCGAAACACAAAACACCGAAGCGGTTAGCGCTTGAAAGAGCACAAGAACACAGACAGTGTTTGCAAAGTGAACCCCGATGTTAAAAAGCATAGCGTTTGTTCCACCGTGCTAAATAATCAACTTTCCTTGCATTCACAGATTGTAATAACTGGTAAAACAGACGTTCTACCCCGGAGTTACATAAGGTGCAGCTTAATAAACTGCTTGTATTTGACGTCCCTTACATAGCGGGAACCTCAAGCTTAATTTACCGATCCCCTGTCTGCTTTGGCCAAACTGTGAGTGTATTTTCTGCATCTTATGCAACATTTGCGATGGTACAAGAAGTTTGCTTTTACAGGCAGGAGTGGCTGTTAAACAAACACAGTGACATGATTGAAAGGGGATTTTTAGGATAATTCGCTTTGCCCTTTTTATCCGAATGTACAGTAACTGGACTATCTGGATTTTAGACTATTCCTTGGAGCGAACTGGTTCAGTGAATCAATAGTCTTTATCTGAGCGAGCGCTGTCCACGCACGCTAAACAAACTCCAGGTATTTCACTTTCGTCTCCAGAGGTAATGAACTTGTGGATGGTGCCACGGAACGTACAAAACGTACAAAATGTCCAAAAGCAGCACAGTTTGTTGTGCTTGGCAGGCCGGACGGACGGACGGACGGACGGACGGGGATGATGTAAACCCGGGAAACGCAAAGTGTTCCTGATCGTTTTTAGTCAACGGCCGTGTTTGCTCAGCATCCACCCCCCCCCCTCCCCCCACCACCACCCCAAAAAAAACCATTAAGAGCGACTCCATCTCTCATCAGCACTTTAATAACATCTGCGGCTAACGGTGGCTTACGAAGGGGTATTTTAAGCCCTGAACTGAGCATTGAACGCCACCGTCATAATTTGATGTTGGGGTGGGTGGTGTTGGGGTGGGTGGTGTTGGGGGGTGTGGCTAGGGTGGTCTCAGGGGGTCGGACGGGACCCAAGTGCCCAGAAACCAAAATGTTAAGCAAACAGCTGTTGGCTAACCCCCGCGGGCCGGCTGGACGGCTTGCCTCCTTTTTCGGTTTTCTCCAAAATAACTGACCCGAGTCCGAGGGGAACAGGAACGAGAGGAACCTCACCTCTCGGCGGGTGAGGGGGGGGGGGCGGGGGGGGGGGGGGGGGGGGGGGGGGGGGGGGGGGGGAGAGAGGGGAGAGAGGGGGGAGAGGGGATCGGCGGGCTCAAAGTCAAGGCCGAAAACCTTTGGGTAGTAAACGCTCGGACTTGTCGTCCTTGCCGCTGATAAGATCGAGCTGAGGTAGAGTTCACTCCCCGCTCGACGTCAGAGCGGCAGGCCGACGGTCAGAAGGTCATCGCGTTGTTGACAGAGGGGACTGTACGTTTAAAGGTTTCAAGGAATGATCTTTGAGTCGCTCTTGTTGTTAGCGTACCTGAAGTGTCCGATGAATAACACGTCATTCGCCGTCATCACGGCAAATCCGAAGCCACCGTCTGTTCTTCCAAACATAAGGGGGTCTGTTCTCCTCGGGTTATTTGATTGTAAATATAGATTTGAACACACTACACCTCCCTCGAGTGTACCTTGTTGTTCAGACATCACAGATCGGCAGAATCACGACGACTACCGGTCGAAAAATACAATACGTTGCCGTGCTGTCCCACCGGAGGTAAAGACGGACGTGCGGGCGAGAATACAAATTATAAGGTTCCTGTAATCGTCAGCTGAACTCAGCCTAAGCTGCGGTGTCTTTCTAAACGCGCTCGGTGTGTGTGTGTGTGTGTCTGTGTGTCTGTGTCTGTGTCTGTGTGTGTGTGTGTGTCTGTGTGTGTGTGTGTGTGTGTGCGCGTGCGTGTGTGTGTGTGTGTGTGTGTGGGCCGACCAAATGGCGCGTGTCTGCGCG
>PIJE02000600.1:225649-233149 GCA_002895965.2 Coryphaenoides rupestris
TCGCCAACTACTGTGTCTGCACGCTTTGCCCGTCGCCACGTCGGCTGAGCAAACCCCCGGCGACGGGGCGGGAATGCGCCGGGCAGGGGTCGCCGAGGTCAGAGCGGCGCTGACTTTTCGAAGTTTTTACGAACGTCGGAATCCTCCTCTCTCTCCCGCGAGCGTGTTCAGGATGTAAACACGCGGTCGTCCTCCATTGTTGTATTGTACTGTGTTGCCGTGCAACCCGGGCACGAGAGCTTCCTTCGGGACGAATAAAGTTCTCCCTTATCTTATCTCTCATCTCTTAAAACGGAGGTATCGGCATCTATTGTTATGCCGGGTGTGTGGTGTGTGTGCGTGGGTCGTTGGGGAGTGAAACTGGTCATACTGGTTTATTGTCTCGCCACGGGAGAGTGGATGAGATGAGTAGTGGTCTAGTTATGTTGTCCACCCCCCCCCGCCCCCCGCCTGGGTCCAGTGTACAACCGTTTTTCAACTGTACTGTTGCTGACTTCTGCAGCAACGATATCACCTATAGTCTTAGAATGATCAAAAATAAACTAACGGATTTCCACTATATGTTAACTAGAAGTTGTAAATCCGTTTTTTATCATTCTGTTGTTTTCCACATTGTTTCTATTGTACTGTATCGCCATGTAACCCGGCACAAGAATTTCCTTCGGGGATAAATAAAGTTCTATTCCATTCTATCTCTATTCCACACGACAGGACATAATGTATGGAATCCATTTTGAAGGATCGCGTTGCCGTCGCCGCAATCCGCTTGGTTAGCAGACGGCCAAACAAAGGCAGCGCGTTACATAACACGTTGGAGGTGGGTGGGATGGGTGGGATGGAGGTGTGTGGAGGTCCGCCCCCTCGTGGGGGCCGTTGGGAGAGGGGGGCTCAGCAAATGGAGAGGTTACGGCCCTGGTCACACTCACACACACACGCGCACACACACACACACACACACACACACCAAGTCACATGCATATGCGGCGCCAGGGTGTTTGTTGTTGACTGAACACAACACAACACGACACACACTGGGTCATCGAGGGCGATCCCAGTCCGGTATCCTTCAATGAGCAGAGTTTGTTTATTCTATATCTATATATATATATATATATATATATACTGTATAAATATACTGTATGTTATTTATTCTTTGGCCGACCTGGTTGGTTTACAACACAGAAGTCGGACATGACCTGGTCCACGCACTCGTAGTACCCAGTACCCTGTAGTAGTACTAGTAGACGTTGTGGTGATACGTTGTGAAAGAACAAAATGTACAGTCGTGAGTGTGTGCGCGGTAAAAAAAAAAAATACTGTTAACCAGAGCTGTTGTCATGGTTACCGGTTCATCCCAGTACGAGGGGAAAGAGAGATGGCGATGGAGAGAGAGAGAGACAGAGAGAGAGAGAGAGAGAGAGAGAGAGAGAGAGGCGGTCCCTCCTTCGTTTTATTCATTCATTCATTCGTTTATTTATTTATTGCGAGCGATTCTGAATCACAGAAGCGCTGAAAGAGGGTCTTTGTCTCCGCCAGGGGGAACCGGGGCGGTCGGTTATCTGGCTGTTAAAATAATAATCATGATGTTAATGATCATGATGTGTTCTGGAGAGACGGGGCTCAGTTGGATCACCCAGAGAGCGAGAGATCGTCCACTTATGTAACCGCGGAGGTTCACAAGAGGTACAAAATCGTTCCTTTTGTGCAGACTACTGCTTCTGTGTCTTTCTCATTTATATTTTGTTCTCTGCGGAAGCCGGCAGGAAAGTTTCGAGCAGATCTTTGCGTACCTATTTTTGTTTATCGACCTATGACCCGTCCGCTGGGCCGGGTCTGGGTCAGGTTCTGGGTCTGGTATTGGCCCGGGAACGTTGCTGTGATGTACAGTATATGCCGTGATCCGGATTATGTCAAGTTTAGGCCTAGCTGTGTGTGTGTGTGTGTGTGTGTGTGTGTGTGTGTGCTTACTTTCTTAGCTGGTGGACGGGTCAGATTTCAGAAGGTCTTGGTACGAAACTCAGATGGTTCCAGTAGATCCCAGAAAGGGTCCATGATGGACGTCCAGTCCTGGATGACACACACAGGGGGAGGGAAGGGATGACTTTGTACACAAAGAACTGTCACGATGTTTCTGTTGTGTACACGTTTACGATGTGCTTCCCCGCGCTTTATTTGAGGCCGTTTGGCCGTGAGGTGATAAGCGAGGACACGAGCGAGGGATTGGCGGAAACAAGAACTAACGTTCACAGGAGGACACTCTGGGTCATAGTGGGTTCGACAACGGCACAACGAACGCACAAACACGGCTTCAAACAGCCTTCTAACGCCCTTCCTCTCATCTTCCTCTCCCTCTCTCACAGGTAAACGTCGCTCAGCTGAGGTACGACCAAAAACCCAGAACAAGCGAGCAAGGAGAACCGGCGATTTGACCGCCACCGGGGAACGTTGAACTTTCACCTTCTGCACCGCGTCCACCGACCCTCCACTCACCAGGGGACGACGTTGGCTGCCGTTGGCGTTGTTGTTGTTGTTGTTGTTGTTGTTGTTGACGACCGTCACCATGCCTGGAGTTCTGGACCGCATGGAGCTCAGGAAGGTCCCTACGCAGGCCGACGACGACGACAGCGGGAAACAGCCTGGACGACACGTACCCGGAGAAGGCCAGGTGAGGCGGGCGGGCGGGCGGGCGGGCGGCCATCGCTGGGGCGGGAAAGAGACACAAAACAAAGAGGCTGTGGTATTCCGGAGAGTTTCGGTAACTCACCGACGGTGTCCCTTCGTCTTCCTTTGCAGCCAGTTCACGGCGGAGGTGGATGACGACGACGACCGGGAAAGCCACAAGTTCCTGGCCAACGGGATGATGGACAAGAAGAGGAAATACGAGGAGGAATACGTAAGAGGGGAACAGAGGGAATCTTCTTCTCGGGCCGCTTGTCTGGAGTCACCGGCTTGTCCGCCGCCAGCGTGGCTCCGGGCCGCCCAGCGTGGCTCCGGGCCGCCAGCGTGGCTCCGGGGCCGCCCCCCGTGGCTCCGGGCCGCCCCGCGTGGCTCCGGGCCGCCCGGCGTGGCTCCGGGCCGCCCAGCGTGGCTCCGGGCCGCCCCGCGTGGCTCCGGGGCCGCCCCGCGTGGCTCCGGGGCCGCCCCGCGTGGCTCCGGGCCGCCCGGCGTGGCTCCGGGCCGCCCGGCGTGGCTCCGGGCCCCGTGTGCGTTCACGAGGAAAACATTGGTCGAAGGGAAAAGCTTTACAGCAGCCAGCCAGCAGCCATGTGTGCTTTGTGTTGGTTTACGTCGTGTTTCTTTGTCGCATATCTGTCCCAAAACGTGGAGTTCATGTCAGGATGTATTGCATATTCCAGTATCCCTGTTTAGCTGAAAATTGCTGTAGTCAGCTAGTTCCACGGGGTCAACATATAACACATGAGTCCAAAACAACATTTAAAAGAATGAAAAGATTTTTGTTTTTTCCCTCCATCCTCCATCCGCCATCCTCTCCACGCGGGCAGCACCCGGGCCACACGTCCTTCGGCATGTCCGTGTTCAACCTGAGCAACGCCATCATGGGCAGCGGCATCCTGGGCCTGTCCTTCGCCATGGCCAACACGGGCATACTGCTGTTCAGGTGGGCGACACGCGCACGCACACGCACACACGCACACACACACACACACACGCACATGCACACACACAGAGAACCTCAAGCGTCGGAACACAGCGACCACTGGACTGTTCCTGCACACATTCCTGCATCATAGACACCCGACCCGGCAGACGTGTGGGCAGGGTGGAGTCATTCCACTGGAACTACGACCCATTTCCTTCCTCGCCTCCTCTCACGCATCCTTTATGTCGCCGCCGTATTTTGTATTTTTTTTTTCCCCCGGCACACAGAACAAAGAAAAGTACCGATTGACTCAACGCAAACATCGGAGGCGCTTTTCCTTTGTTTTTTTTCGGCGGCGCAAAAGTCACTCGAGGGGAAAACGTCAAAACGTTGCGCCCTCGCGACGCCGCCGGACCGACAGACCTATAGACTCCCGTTACCGTAAGAGACGGCGCGCAGGGCAGCGGGGAAATTCTTCAACCTTCCACGTTCGCACACGTTCACTCCCGGGGTGAATGCCCTCCGGCTCGGGGGAAAAGCCGGTTTTGGGTGTTCCGGGTGTCCTGAAATAGCTGCGGTGTGTCCGTTGCTCCGTGCAACAGGATCTACTCGGGGGGGGGGGGGCGGGGGGATCACAGCACGACCAGGTGACCTCTGACCCTGCACCGGCCTCTGGTTGCAGAACCCACCCCAAACCCACCCCAAAATAAATTAGGTTGATGAGTGAATGTTTCCATTATTCAAAGTGTTAAAGTGCGTATTTTATTTATGTATTACCAGGTTATTCTCGTTTAGCAAGCCAACAGGCTGAGCAGTCACACTACACATACAGTAGCCGATATACTGTATATATATACAGTATACAGTATCTATAAATATGTATACATATACTGTACATATTAGTTTTTCTCCTATTCTACTCCTATATTTGTGTCTCGTGGTCGGCCCAGAGGACTATTTCCAGCCTATGAGTCGCTGTAACACAACACAAAGCGCTCGTGGGGTGGCGTGACTTGTACATGTACTTCACCGCCTGTCACCAGTAGCCCCGCGGCGTCGCAGCAGCAGCAGCAGCAGCAGCAGCAGCGTGTCTGAGGGCTGCATCACATTATTAACATTGTTCTGGCTGTTTATGGCTGTTGTTGTTGTTGTTGTCGTCGTCGTCGTTGACAGTATTCTCCTGGTGGGCGTGGCCATCCTGTCCCTGTACTCTGTCCATCTCCTCCTCATGACGTCCAAGGAAGGAGGTTGGTGTAACACAATGCAATACAATATAACAGAATAATAATGAATAATACATTTTAAATTCAACTAGCGTTGTTTTTTCCAACGTTAAACAAGATTGCAATCTCACACGGCATTCCCTCTCCCCCCTTTTATCCATTTGCCTTGCCTTGGCCCCGTCCAGAAATATGATTTAACTTACTTTAAAGTAAGTTACGATTTTCCCCGTCATCGTTTGGATGCAATTACAATGTCCGCCATAGGTGTCGCCAAAGAGCACAAAGACCGCTTCAAGTGACTGCAGCTCACTTTCCGTCTTCTCCCCGCTCACCTCAGGCTCCCTCATTTACGAGAAACTGGGCGAGCGAGCTTTCGGATGGCCGGGAAAAATGGCCGCCTTCGTCTCCATCACGCTGCAGAATATCGGAGGTGAGCGCGAAAAACAAACAGTTTGTTTATCGCTTAAACATTTTCAATTACTCTTATCGATCTGCTGTTAGACTTCAATTAATCTCGAGCATTTCTTAAGCAACGGTGTATGACTGTGGCCGCATTTGTTGGCCAGTTAGAAATGTTCCTTCACCCAAAGTTCTAATTGTTTGTGTGTTTGTTTGTGTGTTTGTTTGTGTGTTTGTCTGTCTGTTTGTTTGTTTGTGCACACGCCAGCCATGTCCAGCTACCTGTTCATCGTGAAGTACGAACTTCCCCAGGTGATCCGTTCCTTCATGGGCTTGGAGGAGATCTCCGGGTACGTTCCCGCACCGTCTCGTCTCTCGTCGCTTCTCGTGTCTTTTTAGTTGTGAACGTTCGACGACAAACTGGAGCAGAGAATCCGGTGTGTTGCTGACACCCCCCCCCCTCCCCCTTCCTCTTCCTCTTCCTCCGCAGCGAGTGGTACCTGAACGGAAACTACCTGGTCGTCATAGTGACCATCGCGGTGATCCTCCCGCTGTCCCTCCTCAAGAACCTGGGTAAGAAACAGAGTCGTCGACACCGGTCGCACCCGAAGCCTCTAGTTACATCCGCCAAATCACAAGTCCCGTTACAACTCCCCCCACCCCCCAAGCCAATCGGAACAAGCCGTGATACACACCTGATGATGTCATATCCCCCCCGCCCCCTTCAGGTTACCTTGGTTACACCAGCGGCTTCTCCTTGTCCTGCATGGTGTTCTTCGTTTGTGTGGTAAGTGCCCCGAACCGTTAACTAAAACTAAACCCGACACAAACACTGTCATTGATACTGTAGTCATCTGTAATCATCGACACAAAACCTCTGTGCGGCGCGGAGCTACTGTAAGCCGCCGTAGGCTTAGCGTGTGTTCACCGAGGTCTCTGTGTGTGTGTCATACTTAATACCAGTCATTATAATAATAACCATAATAACCATAATGAGGCGCAGAACTGCCTCTCCGACCACCCCAACGCATGTCACGAGGAAAAAAAAGGGACGAAGTAAAAGCGACGCTAATGCTAAGAATTATGTGCGGCGCTGCATGACTGGACCTAAACGCCCCGACCCCCCGTGGCGCGGCGAGGTCTCGACGTTTGCGTACGCGCCATTCGCGTAATCTTCCCGCCGCCGTAATCGCCGGGTTCGACAGATAACACACACACACACACACACACACACACACACACACACACACACACACACACACAAAAAACTCGCATTATCCGGGGGCCCGGTGACTCAGACGCTCGCTATGAGAACCATAATCGGCGCTTTTAAAAACACTTTGAGTCACGTCGCAACGTGCCGGTTTAGCCCGAGCCCCGGGACCAAACACACACGGGGCATAGTGTGCCTGAAATGGATTCAAATCACACTTTTTATTTTTTTTTAAATGGAACAAATTTCCGTGGGGGCAAGTGACACATTGAGAAGTGTCACACTGAGTTCATTAAGTGTATAAACTCATCGACACTTAATTCCAAATAAGATAAGATAGGATAAGAATAATAAATGTACAGTCTATAAGCCTACTAGAGTAACAATATCGGTAAGATATATCTAGTAAAATAAATCAGTCCAACATACAAATGGAGCATTGATTTGAGCAGGGATGAAACCAGATTTAATGATCAATTTTTTTTTTTGTTGGACCAGCTAATCTACAAGAAGAGCCATCTGCCCTGCCCCCTCCCCTTTTTCTACGGCCCCGCCTCCAACCGGAGCGCCAACGCCTCCCTGGGACCCCTGGCTCTCCACAACGCCTCGTTCCCCCACCCGCTGGACTTCTCCCCCGCCGGCCAGCACCCGGCGGCGGCGGCGGCGTCCGTGGGCGCCCATCCTCACCCCGACGACGTGGAGGAGATGTGCACGCCCAAATACTTTGTGTTCAACTCACAGGTGGGTGTGTGTGTGTGTGTGTCTGTGTGTCTCTGTGTGTGTGTCTGTGTGTGTGTGTGTCTGTGTGCATCTGTTTGTGTGTGTGTCTCTGTGTCTGTGTGTGTGTGTGTCTATGTCTGTGTCTGTGTGTGTGTCTGTGTGTGTGTGTGTCTCTGTGTGTGTCTGTGTGTGTGTGTTTGTGTGCATCTGTGTGTGTGTGTCTCTGTGTCTGTATGTGTGTGTGATGTGTACGTATGTGTTTGTCTATGGTGTGTGTGTGTCTGTGCATCTGTGTGTGTGTCTGTATGTGTGTGTGTGTCTGTGTGTCTGTCTGTCTGCCTGCC
>PIJE02000600.1:235649-250649 GCA_002895965.2 Coryphaenoides rupestris
CACACACAAACAAACAAACATAATCACACACAGTTGGTACAAAGTGATTCATTCGTACACATTCTCTATCTCTCTCTCTCTCTCTCTCTCTCTCTCTCTGCATAATACTCATACCATTGAAGCACACACACACACACACACACACACATGTACACACACAAACAAACAAAATCACACACACTTAAGTGATCCATTGATACACATCGTCTCTCTCTCTCTCTCTCTCTCCTCTCTCTCTCTCTGCATAATACTCATACCATTGAAGCAGAGACTCATTGTCTCAATACCATATTTGTCATGTCAACTAATATGTTACTCTTGACACAGTTATGTAATGACACGCTGCCTACAACATGCTTAAGTTCCTCGAGCCTGAAGGGGAAGTAAGCGCTCGTTAAATAACTGAACTACTTCTAGACGTGGCGTCCTCGCGAAGGGGAAACCCCCCAGAGAGCGTTTCTGAAGTTCGCTCTCAATCCGTTCGGTTGTTTTGTTTCCTAACGTTTTCCGACATTCCTTTCCCTTCCCTTCCCCTTGCCATCCCTTTCTGTCATGCCCCGCCCCCTCCGTCCCTCCCCCCTACAAACAGAGAACGTGGAGGCGGAGCTTCTGCACACCTTCACCAAGGTGTACACGTTCGACACCATGCTGCTGCTGGTGCGCGTGGCCGTGCTCACCGCCGTCACGCTCACCGTGCCCATCGTCCTGTTCCCCGTGAGTACACCCGCCCACCTCCCCACCACCTCCCACCCCCCCCCCACGGTTAGCTCGGGCCAATCACAGCCCAGAGCGATGAGCGCCCTCTAGTGGCCGCCCGACACAAACTACCACTCACCGTCCGCATCGGAGTTTTAAGATGAGATGAGAACTAAGATCAAACTTTATTCGTCCCGAAGGAGATTCTAGTGCCAGAGGTTGCTCAAAAACAACACCGACAACATAAGAATAAAAGCAATAGAATAATACATGAAGAGGTAAGATACTTAAAAAACATTTGGACGTTGAAGTTACAAAAAGTACCCCGGTGTCTGAAAGTTGCCGAGCATCACCCCACCACTGTTAGCTCCATGACCTGTCGATAAAGCTTCTGGACCTGTGATATATCTTAATCTCCATTTCTCGCTGGGGGGGCGGAGCCTTTTTTTCCTCAGCAGAGAGGTCAGAGGTTATCCCCAGCCGCATTCCTGTCTGTGTGTGTGTGGTCACGTCCGGGAGGGTCCGGTCTGGTCTGAGTCACCGCGCGCACACACACACACACACACACACACGCATGCGCGCGCGCGCACACACACACACACACACACACACACACACACACACACACTCATTTACACCCCCACCTCCATATATGGCGGTGGGCTAAATTGGTGTATGTCCCACAGAGTGTGTTGTTGTGTGTCCCCGGCAGGAAGGACAAGCCAGCATCATCTCACACACGCACACACACACACACACACACACACACACACACACACACACACACACACACACACACACACACACACACACACACACACACACACACACACACACACACACACACACACACACACACACACACACACACACACACAGGAACTACAATACCATCAGTTTCGTTTCAGTTTCTCCGTTGGTGGTGGTGAAGGGACTCTTGTGTGTATTTCACCTTCTCTGCCACCAGGGGGCGGCCTCCCCACAGAGTCATGCTACACGGGGGGGGGGGGGGGGGGGGGGGGATGATGCAGCAAACCTATGGGGTGGATGACAGAGATACACACACACACACACACACACACACACACACACACACACACACACACACACACACACACACACACACACACACACACACACACACACACACACACACACACACACACACACACACACACACACAAACATGACAGTATGACAGACGTACATTGGGACAAATGGATTGATCACGACATTGGACCACAATGCATCTCTCTCTCTCTCTCTCTTTGTCTCTCTCTCCCCCCCCCCACTTGGCAGATAAGGCTGTCATTGTGTTGGATGTGGTGGGCCAGAGCCATTGTGTGTGTGTGTATGTGTGTGTGTGTGTGTGTGGGGGGCGAGAGCGAGCTGTTGTGGAAGTTTACAGGGTAGAGCGACCTCTGTCTGTGTGTATCTCTCTCTCTCTCTCTCTCTCTCTCCCTCTCTCCCTCTCTCTCTCTCTCTCTCTTGACAGTGGAAAATCCCTCACCTTCACCTCCCAGCACAGGATGGGTGGGGATGTGTGTGTGTGTGTGTGTGTGTGTGTGGCGGGGGTCGATGGGTGGAGCCATGACGGGGCAGGGGAAGGGGGAGAGGGGGCGGGGCTATGATTAGGAGGGCATAAATGGAGGGGAAACAGAGGTACAGGACCAGGGGGAGAGAGACAGAGAGAGAGAGAGAGAGAGAGAGAGAGAGAGAGAGAGAGAGAGAGAGTTAGTTAGTGAAGAGACTATCCGTTAGACTCGGGGTTACGAATCAATATGAGAGTGAGAGAGAGAGAGAGCGGGAAAGAGAGAGAGAGAGAGAGTGAAATTAGGCGGAGAGCAGGAAAATAGCCGTCAGCTAAAGCCAGGAAATAAGGTTTAGGGGTGGGAGAGAGAAAGAGAAGGAAGGAAGGAGAGAGGGTGAGTCAAGCCTCTGCTGGTGACGAAGGTGAAGGTGAAGATGAAGAGAAGAGATGGAGTGACAGCGTGAGGGAGGAGGAACGGAGCCCGTACGGAGAGACGAAGCGAACGGCGAACATGAAACCATAATGCGACGAAATAAACAAGAATATCAACGATAAAACATAATCAGTAGCCCTCCACGATACAATACAAAATACAGTATTAGTACTTTAACAATATATACTTTAACAAGATGAGTTGGAACGAAAGTACATCGTTTCGAACGCACTAAACGACGACATTTTAGCGCCACGACCGTCCGACGTTCGGCGGAGGTCGCTAACAACGGCGTAGGAGTAGTCGTAGTTTCCCAGCATGCATCGGGGGGGGGGGGGGGGGGACGGACGGACGGGGTGCATCCTAGCCCCGGGTTCGGCTGAGTCCAGCAGCTTCTCTGCCCCCTAAAGAGCTGAACGATCCCACGCCGTCCCCTCAATCTACGGCCCTGCGGCTGCTGCTGCTGCTGCTGCTGCTAGTGCTGCTGCTGCTGCTGCTGCTGCTGCTGCTGCTGCTGCTGCTGTGGCATTTGGGAGGGCTTTGCTCCTCAATCGTGTCGACCTTCATCTGACAAGCGACCTTCAACCGCAGAATAACAAGTCAACCTTTTGTCCCACGCATTGCAGGAAGTCTGTGGGTCTGTGTGTGTGTGTGTGTGTGTGTGTGTGTGTGTGTGTGTGCATGCATGGGATTGTATATGTATACAGATGCGTGGTGGGTGTGCAAGTGTGCGTGCGTGTGTGTGTGCATACTCGAATGCCTTTACACGTGAGTGAGTGTCTGTGTGTGCATTAGTGTGTGTGTGTGTGTGTGTGTGTGTGTGTGTGTGTGTGTGTGTGTGTGTGTGTGTGTGTGCGCACAGCCCGCCTTGCGTCACGTGAAAGGGTGGGGGGGGGTCCGAGGCCTCAAATCAAGCGGCAGCCCCTCGACGGCGCCGGTGCTGCGGGACGTTGCCGGGGGGGGGGGGGGGGGGGGGGGGGATCTGGAACATAATGAAGAGGCTTAATGTACGACCACAGACCCCCGTCCCGGTTCCCATGGGGCCCGGCTCTCAGTGATTTAGACCCACGCAGCCGGGTTCTACCCCTCCCTCCCTCCCTCCCTCGCTCGCCCTGTACTTTCCCTTCATCTCGCTGTCTCTTCTGGTTTTGTGTACACAAGAGCCGACAGCCAGAGGTACTTTTTCTTTTTTTTTCCAAGCCAGGAAAGTTCTGATCCAAAGAGAGAGAGAGAGAGAGAGAGAGCGAGGTAGGGAACCAGCGCTAGCTTGTTGGGGGGGACGTTCCGAGTTGTTGTGGTGCACATTTTTCCAAGAAACGAGAAGTGGACTGCGCCCACACACACACACACACACACACACAAGTTTCAGGTACACACACACACACACACACACACACAGTTAGGTACACACACACACACACACACACTCACTCAGGTATACACGCACACACACACGCACACACACACACATACACACTCAGGTACACACACACACACACTCAGGTACACACACACACACACACACACACGCTCAGGTATACACACACACACACTCAGGTCCACACACACACACACGCAG
This sequence comes from Coryphaenoides rupestris, assembly GCA_002895965.2. NCBI lineage: Eukaryota > Metazoa > Chordata > Actinopteri > Gadiformes > Macrouridae > Coryphaenoides > Coryphaenoides rupestris. Next base: position 239,889 of record PIJE02000600.1, read on the forward strand.
GTACACACACACACACACTCAGGTACACACACACACACACACACTCAGGTACACACACACAGGTACACACACACACACACACACTCAGGTATACACACACACACATACACACTCAGGTACACACACACACTCACTCAGGTACACACACACACACAGGTACACACACACACTCAGGTATACACACACACACACACACTCAGGTCCACACACACACACGCAGGTACACACACACACATACACACACAGGTACACACACACACACACAGGTACACACACACACACACACACACTCAGGTCCACACACACACACACGCAGGTACACACACACACACACACACACACACACACACACACACACACTCAGGTATACACAAACACACACACATACAGTGACTCATTCACTCAGACACACACATAAACCGACACACCCAGGCTGACGACAAGTCATTTAGTACTTCCCCCTGAAGAAATAGAACACCACACACACACCCACATAAACACACACAAACACACACACACACACATCCGTCACAACAGAGTTTATCTCGAGGTGTGTGTGTGCGTAGGGACAACAAAAACCTTCTTTTTTCTCCGTCACAATTGAACGGTTGAACTTCACCACCTGCTTTTCCCTCAACGCCACTTTTATTGATCATTGCGGCGGAGGAGGAGGAGGAGGAGGAGGAGGAGGAGGAGGAGGAGGAGGAGGAGGAGGAGGAGGAGGGAAAGTGGCGAAACAGGAAGCCTTCAAACACACTCATCCACCGCCAACACACCCAGAGCGCCTCCCTCCCTCCCTCAACTCCGTCAACTCCCCCCCTTCCGCCCTCCCGCCCCACGGCTGATGCAACCCTAAGGTACTGTTGCGACCTGAGATACAGAGAGAGGGGGAGGGAGGCGGAGGGAGAGGCAGAGAAAGAGAGAGAGTTAATCCCTTTCCAATGGGTAAGCATAAGCCCCGCCCCCTTCCTCCCCTGCAGAGGCCCCTGGGAGGGGGGAGGGTGGTGCTGAGCTGCACCTGATACGTGCCTGACCTTTTACCTACTGGGCTCCGTCCTGCTGCTGCTGGTTGGTGGTTGGTGGTTGGTGGTTGGTGGTGGCGGCGGTGGTGGTGGTGGTCCCCGACCTCTGACCTCGGCCACACACACACAGCTTCTCTAATACACCCCCTCACCCACCCACCTGTGCTCTCTCTCTCTCTCTCTCTCTCTCTGTCTCTCCGTCTCTTTTCACTCATGTCATTCTTTCTCTCTCATCTCATCTCTCATCTCATCTCTCTCCCCCTCTTTCGGCCTCCCGTGCAAACTCTCTCTTTCCCCCTCTTTCTCTCTCTCTCTCTCTCTTTCCCTCGTACACACACTCCATCCCTCTCTCTCTCTCTCTCTCTCCCTCCCTCCTCTCTCTCTCACTCTCTCTGTCACCACCCCCCCCCCCCCCCCGGCCCCACAACATGACTTGACATACATCAGCTCACGAGCCAAGTGTGTGAATTAGCCGGTGAGGCTCGAGGCGAGAGACAGGCGTCCATTGTTCAGCCCATATCGCTCGAACCCGGTTCAAACCGCGATGTTTACCCGGCCGGCGGCGCGCACGTGCAGCGTGACGTCGTGACGCGGCCGAGTGTTCGCGTTCACGTCCGCGTTTGTGTCGTCGAACCGTTGCCGCGGCGTACGCACGATTATGACGACAGTAGAGGGCTGTGTTTGCTTTCTGAGAAAAGTTATGTGTGTGTGTGTGTGTGTGCTGGTGGCTGACTTAACCTGTGGTGCACTTACAGTATTAGCCAATGCGCCACAGGTGTGCAGCCCCACCCGCCAGACTCTACCTGGGCCAGGTGAGGCTGCAGCCCCGCCCCCCACCCCTAGACTCTTAACAGTGTGTGTGTGTGGTGGCTCACCTGGGCCTCACCTGGGGCCCAGGTGAGCCACCACACACACACACACACACACAACTGTTCTTTCCTCGTCGTTTTTGGTAACTCGAGCTCGAGGTAATCTTACTGGAATCGCCAAATCCTGAAAGCACACCAGTAATTATGCAACACCCAGTATGTAAGCTGCACTATAATCACACTTATCACACGTATCTGTCATCCATTATCTTCTTCTTCTTGTCATGGTGACCGGACACATTTACGATTGTGTTCCCAGACGTCAAAATAACAATGCTATCGATCAAGATAGCTCTTGGAGGAATGCGTGCGGTTTCTAGGATTCTCGGGTATATGTATGATGTGGCAGCGGCGTCTTCTAGCTTCCAGCGTTACGTTTCCGACTCCCCAGCCCCCAAAAAAGGTTCTGGGTTCGATCCCCAACGTCTAACGACTCGTGTCTTGTTAAAAAGGACAATAACCGGTCGACAACAACCACAAAATCATCCGTCACTAATTTTGACGGCTTGTCAAAATTACTTCCTTGTACCGATTATGCAGAAGCACGCCAAGCATGTAAACAACAGCACCGCGGCTCAATTCAACCAACATGTCTCATGATGACAAAGTGATTCCGACTAATTATATTGCCAGCGAGAGACACAGTTATGATTGTGTCATCTCCCAGACCAAAACAAAATGTATATATTTGTTTCTGTTAGATCGATAGATTGATTGATTGATTGACTGATTGATTGATTGACGGCCGTCTTGTTTGTTTGCCCCGCCCCCTCCCCTCCCCCCAGATCCGCTCGTCCATCAACACGCTGCTTTTCAGTGGCCGGGGCTTCAGCTGGTTCCGCCATCTTGTCATCGCGGCCGTGATCCTGCTCTTCAACAACCTGCTGGTCATCTTCGTGCCCACCATCAGGGACATCTTCGGCTTCATCGGTACGGCCGCCCTGTGTGTGTGTGTGTGTGTGTCCGTGTGTGTGTGTCTGTGTGTGTGTGTGTGTGTGTGTGTGTGTGTGTGTGTGTGTGTGTGTGTGTGTGTATGCCTCACTCGTTCTGCTCGAGTGCCATTGTGCCCCAAGGTGTTGAACTCGCGACCCGATGCTCTTGAACCGTTGTCCCCTTTAACCGACGACTCATCGATCGCTGAACTAATATCAGCTTGGAGATTGATTATATTGATTAACGTATTGAGTAGAAACCCGACCGATATCGGATTTTTGGGGACGATACCGATTGTTAATTCCGATTGATATTGAGACCATTTTCGAGAGTCCTTATCGATATAGCTATTGGTATTGATGGAGAGACTAAATGACAACACGAGCTTAAGTCCAGGGAAGTGTAAAAAGGGGTTCTAAGCAACCACGCTGTCTCCATAGACTTAATGACACTGCACTAAATGCACTAAATGCACTAAATGCACAGTCATTTGGTGACTGACTACGCAATTTGGACCATGAAACGCACGCACGCGAGGGTTTGTATCGCCGAGGAGCCTCTCTGGGCATTGGAATTTAAAAAAAAACAAAAAAACCCGCATCGCTGGAGCGAGGAGACGCCCCAGCCGAGGAATTCTGAAAATGCCTCAAACCTGCACTTGGCTTCGCCCGACGACCAGGCGGCAAACAAGTCAGCACACAAACGAACGACGCCAAGCAAGCAAGCAACCAACCAACGAAGAAGAAATGAGAAGGCAAATGTAAATCAGCCACAGCCTCAGAGGTTCATTGTTCTCTGAGAGAGAGTTATCGGAAAGTTACGTAGAGAATTCTCTTTGCTTCTTGAAACTTTACATTGCGTTCGAGCAAAGCCTCTGCGAGGGGGTGACCACATGACCCAGGGTGACCACATGACCCAGGGTGACCACATGACCCAGGGTGACCACATGACCCAGGGTGACCACATGACACAGGTGAAACAGGAAGTTGACGTCTGTTTTGTTTGTCTCCTGGTTTTCGGGGGTCGACAGGTTCCTCGGCGGCCACCATGTTGATCTTCATCCTGCCGGCCGCGTTCTACCTGCGGCTCGTCAAGTCGATTCCCCTGCGTCGCCGCAGAAGATCGGGGTACGAATACACCACCGACACGCACGAGAGACACACACACACACACACACACGACACACACACAAGACACACCACGCACACACACACACAGGACAACAAAGCCTGCCAAAGCATCCTCAATTCACTTCCTCTTTCCTCTCCGCCGCAGGCATTCGTCTTCCTCATCGTCGGCGTCGTCTTCATGATTGGCAGCTTGACGCTCATCGTGATGGACTGGATCCACAACCCCCCCGGCTCCGGAGGCCACTAAGCCCCCCCCCCCCTTCCACCCTCACCCTAACTAAACCCGCCTCCACCGTCGAAGCCTCCAGACCATCACCACCACCGCCAGCCCTCACGTCCAACCGTTGGCCACCGTCCTCCTCACGGCTGGGCCCCGATTGGCCCGTTCAGGGCAAGTACTTCCCTGGAGCTGTCAATCAACCAACCAACCAATCAATCAAGACCTTGAGCCCGCCTCTCCGCCAATCAGCTGCAAGGGACTTCAACGGAAAACCCACCCATGAAGTATTTAGCGGAGGGAAATAGTTTGGGGTTTTTTTGTACGTTTTTTTTTTACTTTTGTTTTCCGTTTTCATTGCTGACGTATAAGCGATGGCGCTGCCGCCACAAACTCGCCACAAAGAGAGAGAGAGAGAGAGAGAGCGGTACCGCATTGTGGGGCGAGCGACACGCCAACGACACACACACACACACACACACACACACACACACACACAGCGCTGTGGACCGCACAAGGATGCTCGCTCTATGCAGGGGGCTGCCCCCGCCCGTCATCGCAGTGTGTTTACTTGAAGCCAGAACTTGAAGGCCAACACACCACAAACAACTCACGACTAGCGTTAAGCTCCACTGTATTTCTATTTAAAAAGACACACACACACACAAACACACAGAAATCCATCGCGGCTGCAAATCCTCGTCACCGATTCCGCGGGAACGTATTAATTTGCCCGTCGAGCAAAAGATCGGTTTCCTCCACACTTCAAAGAACCCCAGAAGAAGAAGAAGAAGAAGAAGAAGAAGAAGGCGTCGGAGGAGGAAGAGGCTTCTGAACGCATTCTGAACGCAGTCTTCCTCGCCTGCCTGCCAACGTTCCCGTCGGGGGAAAACCGATCCAACCGACAGATCTCGTTCACAGATCAACCAGCCAACGCATTTCGATGCCCATCGTAAACCCTCGGTCGGGTCATCCGCTCATCGAATAAAACCTCCGGCCGGATTGTATATTCACGACGGCACATTATTAACTGCTACGGTCGGCCGGCGCCCACGGTTGTACTTGGGTCCGTTGCAAAGCGACCGCCGCCGACGACTTTGTACAGGTTTGGCCCCGGCGGACGCGTGTACAGAACCATTCGTTGAGGGGCCCCGCGTTCACGCCGCTTAAAAAAACGAGTTTTAGTTTGCAGAATAAGAAATGATAGCGAAGGTTCGTAGATAGCTGAGGAACAATCATGAAAACACAAGCCTGGATTGTAGAGACTTGTGAACCGTTAAGACTTGTTTTAGATCATTTTAAGCTTCTTCGGGTGGGGCGGCCTCAATCTCTTGTGTTTTCCCGTGTTGTCGGAAAAAAGGCGAATTTTCCTGTTAAATATTCGTTAAATATTCACGTCCCACATCGGCACGCCAAGTGGACCTCCGATGCTGCAGGACCAACAGACTTTAGAAAAAGGGTTATGTAGTGTATACATAGCCCGGTCATATACCTCGACGAATGGAGTCACAAACTGGATGAAGAACGAGATTTGCATGCGTGTGATAATGTGTGATAATGTCGCGATGCCTTGTTGTAATCAAAAGCACCAGCTCTTCTTATCAATGCGATTATTCTTGTTGTCATTATTGGTTTGAGCCAATCAGTACTGGGAACACGCAACGTTCCCAAGCCTTGTTTACACTAAAAAATGTATTCACATTTCTTTCCGAAACTAAATTTGGCGATTAATTAACGATAATCCCCGACCTGTGAAATTTGACTGATACGTTTTATTATACTCTTGTGGAAACAATTATACAAATTATTTCCCTATATTTTTTTGATTCTAGAACAATCTATATATATTTTCTTACGATCATTTCAGCAAGGCATCTCTATTGTTAAACCCCATGTCTGTTGACGGCTTAATATAACTCGTCAACGGCTTATATAAAACAAGAAATAAAGTCTTGATCGCTGCGTTTTCACCTGAATACGCAACGAAGGGATCATCGGCCACAGAATGTGGTTTTTATTCAACGTTCAACACAACTGTTCATCGCCGTGGAACAAATCGGAATTCTTGGTGCCTTCCTGTTTGAAATGATCAAATTATCATTTGGAGTCCTCTTACTATTTGTGACTTTTAGACGTAATGTTACTTAGAATGGGCTTCACTGGCTGTGCGTTTTCGGGCCCCGATCCAGTAATCCACCTGTGATCCAGTGATCCTTGTGATCCTTGGTGAATCTAGTGATCAAATGATGCCTGTGATCCTTGTGAGCCACTGATACTTGTGATCAGGTGATGCCTGTGATCCAGTGATCCTTGGTGATCCAGTGTTCCAGTAACCACGTGCTTCAAACTATGATCGAGTGATCCTTGGTGCCCAGTCCAGTGATCCTTGGCATCACTGGATCACAAGGATCACTGGATCACAGGTGTCACTGGATCACAAGGATCACTGGATCACAAGGATAACTGGATCACAGGTGTCACTGGATCACAGGTGTCACTGGATCACAAGGATCACAAGGATAACTGAATCACAGGTGTCACTGGATCACTGGATCACAAGGATAACTGGATCACAGGTGTCACTGGATCACAAGGATAACTGGATCACAAGGATCACTCGATCACAGGTGTCACTGGATCACAAGGACCACTGGATCACAGGCGTCACTGGATCACAAGGATCACTGGAGCACAAGGATCACTGGAGCACAAGGATCACTCGATCATAGTTGAAGCACGTGGTTACTGGAACACTGGATCACAAGGATCACTGGATCACAGGCATCACCTGATCACAAGTATCAGTGGCTCACAAGGATCACAGGCATCATTTGATCACTAGATCACAAGGATCACAAGGATCACTGGATCACAGGTGGATTACTGGATCGGGGCCCGAAACGCACAGCCAGTGAAGCCCATTCTAAGTACATACGTCTAAAAGTCACAAATAGTAAGAGACTCCAAATGATAATTTGATCATTTCAAACAGGAAGGCACCAAGAATCCGATTTGTTTCCACGGCGATGAACAGTTGTGTGAACGTTGAATAAAAACCACATTCTGTGGCCGATGATCCCTTCGTTGCGTATTCAGGTGAAACGCAGCGATCAAGACTTTTATTTCTTGTTTTATATAAGCCGTTGACGAGTTATATAAGCCGTCAACAGACATGGGGTTTAACAATAGAGATGCCTGCTGAAATGATCGTAAAAAATATATATAGATTGTTCTAGAATCAAAAAAATATAGGGAAATAATTGTATAATTGTTTCCACAAGAGTATAATAAAACATATCAGTCAAATTTCACAGGTCGGGGGATTATCGTTAATTAATCGCAAATTTAGTTTCGGAAGAAATGTGAATACATTTTTTAGTGTAAACAAGGCTTGGGAACGTTGCGTGTTCCCAGTACTGATTGGCTCAAACCAATAATGACAACAAGAATAATCGCATTGATAAGAAGAGCTGGTGCTTTTGATTACAACAAGGCATCGCGACATTATCACACATTATCACACGCATGCAATCTCGTTCTTCATCCAGTTTGTGACTCCATTCGTCGAGGTATATGACCGGGCTATGTATACACTACATAACCCTTTTCTAAAGTCTGTGGTCCTGCAGCATCGGAGGTCCACTTGGCGTGCCGCAGGTTACTGGAAAACAGGATCACAGGGATCACAGGCATCACTGGATCACAAGGATCACTGGATCACAGGTGTCACTGGATCACAAGGATCACTGGATCACAAGGATAACTGGATCACAGGTGTCACTGGATCACAGGTGTCACTGGATCACAAGGATCACAAGGATAACTGAATCACAGGTGTCACTGGATCACAAGGATAACTGGATCACAGGTGTCACTGGATCACAAGGATCACTGGATCACAAGGATAACTGGATCACAGGTGTCACTGGATCACAAGGACCACTGGATCACAGGCGTCACTGGATCACAAGGATCACTGGAGCACAAGGATCACTGGAGCACAAGGATCACTCGATCATAGTTGAAGCACGTGGTTACTGGAACACTGGATCACAAGGATCACTGGATCACAGGCATCACCTGATCACAAGTATCAGTGGCTCACAAGGATCACAGGCATCATTTGATCACTAGATCACAAGGATCACAAGGATCACTGGATCACAGGTGGATTACTGGATCGGGGCCCGAAACGCACAGCCAGTGAAGCCCATTCTAAGTACATACGTCTAAAAGTCACAAATAGTAAGAGACTCCAAATGATAATTTGATCATTTCAAACAGGAAGGCACCAAGAATCCGATTTGTTTCCACGGCGATGAACAGTTGTGTGAACGTTGAATAAAAACCACATTCTGTGGCCGATGATCCCTTCGTTGCGTATTCAGGTGAAACGCAGCGATCAAGACTTTTATTTCTTGTTTTATATAAGCCGTTGACGAGTTATATAAGCCGTCAACAGACATGGGGTTTAACAATAGAGATGCCTGCTGAAATGATCGTAAAAAATATATATAGATTGTTCTAGAATCAAAAAAATATAGGGAAATAATTGTATAATTGTTTCCACAAGAGTATAATAAAACATATCAGTCAAATTTCACAGGTCGGGGGATTATCGTTAATTAATCGCAAATTTAGTTTCGGAAGAAATGTGAATACATTTTTTAGTGTAAACAAGGCTTGGGAACGTTGCGTGTTCCCAGTACTGATTGGCTCAAACCAATAATGACAACAAGAATAATCGCATTGATAAGAAGAGCTGGTGCTTTTGATTACAACAAGGCATCGCGACATTATCACACATTATCACACGCATGCAATCTCGTTCTTCATCCAGTTTGTGACTCCATTCGTCGAGGTATATGACCGGGCTATGTATACACTACATAACCCTTTTCTAAAGTCTGTGGTCCTGCAGCATCGGAGGTCCACTTGGCGTGCCGATGTGGGACGTGAATATTTAACGAATATTTAACAGGAAAATTCGCCTTTTTCCGACAACACGGGAAAACACAAGAAATGAGGCCGCCCCACCCGAAGAAGCTTAAAATGATCTAAAACAAGTCTTAACGGTTCACAAGTCTCTACAATCCAGGCTTGTGTTTCATGATTGTTCCTCAGCTATCTACGAACCTTCGCTATCATTTCTTATTCTGCAAACTAAAACTCGTTTTTTTAAGCGGCGTGAACGCGGGGCCCCCTCAACGAATGGTTCTGTACACGCGTCCGCCGGGGCCAAACCTGTACAAAGTCGTCGGGCGGCGGGTCGCTTTGCAACGGACCCAAGTACACCGTGGGCGCCGGCCGACCGTAGCAGTTAATAATGTGCCGTCGTGAATATACAATCCGGCCGGAGGTTTTATTCGATGAGCGGATGACCCGACCGAGGGTTTTACGATGGGCATCGAAATGCGTTGGCTGGTTGATCTGTGAACGAGATCTGTCGGTTGGATCGGTTTTCCCCCCGACGGGAACGTTGGCAGGCAGGCGAGGAAGACTGCGTTCAGAATGCGTTCAGAAGCCTCTTCCTCCTCCGACGCCTTCTTCTTCTTCTTCTTCTTCTTCTTCTGGGGGTTCTTGAAGTGTGGAGGAAACCGATCTTTTGCTCGACGGGCAAATTAATACGTTCCCGCGAATCGTGACGAGGATTTGCAGCCGCGATGGATTTCTGTGTGTTTGTGTGTGTGTGTGTCTTTTTAAATAGAAATACAGTGGAGCTTAACGCTAGTCGTGAGTTTGTTGTGGTGTGTTGGCCTTCAAGTTCTGGCTTCAAGTAAACACACTGCGATGACGGGCGGGGGCAACCCCCTGCATAGAGCGAGCATCCTTGTGCGGTCCACAGCGCTGTGTGTGTGTGTGTGTGTGTGTGTGTCGTTGGCGTGTCGCTCGCCCCACAATGCGGTACCGCTCTCTCTCTCTCTCTCTCTCTCTTTGTGGCGAGTTTGTGGCGGCAGCGCCATCGCTTATACGTCAGCAATGAAAACGGAAAACAAAAGTAAAAAAAAAACGTACAAAAAAACCCAAACTATTTCCCTCCGCTAAATACTTCATGGGTGGGTTTTCCGTTGAAGTCCCTTGCAGCTGATTGGCGGAGAGGCGGGCTCAAGGTCTTGATTGATTGGTTGGTTGGTTGATTGACAGCTCCAGGAAGTACTGCCCTGAACGGGCCAATCGGGCCCAGCCGTGAGGAGGACGGTGCCACGGTTGGACGTGAGGGCTGGCGGTGGTGGTGATGGTCTGGAGGCTTCGACGGTGGAGGCGGGGTTTAGTTAGGGTGAGGGTGAAGGGGGGGGGGGCTTAGTGGCCTCCGGAGCCGGGGGGGTTGTGGATCCAGTCCATCACGATGAGCGTCAAGCTGCCAATCATGAAGACGACGCCGACGATGAGGAAGACGAATGCCTGCGGCGGAGAGGAAAGAGGAAGTGAATTGAGGATGCTTTGCAGGCTATTGTTGTCCTGTGTGTGTGTGTGCGTGTGTGTCTTGTGTGTGTGTCGTGTGTGTGTGTGTGTGTGTGTCTCTCGTGCGTGTCGGTGTGTATTCGTACCCCGATCTTCTGCGGCGAGCGCAGGGGAATCGACTTGACGAG
>PIJE02000600.1:255649-274677 GCA_002895965.2 Coryphaenoides rupestris
AGGAGACATTGTGTTCCTTGGCCAGGCGTGAGTGTGTGTGACTCAGAGGTACAGTATGTTCCTCACACGAGACCCCCCATGGACACTGCTGCGTCACATTTAAACTGCACATTTGTATTGCTTATTCTTTTATATGTTTGCAATATATACAGTATATGTTCAGATTTGTTTTGCATTTTGTTTTAGAATTGCTATATTTTCACTCTGTTTAATGTTCAATGTTCAATGTGAGGCACCAATTGCACAAAAGCACATTCCTTTGTTTGCAAAAAACGAAGGCAATGAAGCCGATTCTGTTTCTGATTGTGATTCTATCCCGCTGTCGTACCACGCTCGAAGGAATGCATCATTTATGAGGCAAAAACAACAACAAACAACAACAACAAAAACAACAACAAACACAACAACAAACACAACAACAAACCAACGGCGAGGTATTGAGAGGTATCGACGTCGTTCGCCGAAGTAGCACTTTTTTTCCGGCGGAATTGAAGAATTGAACCCCCCTGCAAAAACACGACCCGACACCTTCGGCCCACCCATCTTGAAGCCTCTTCTGGAGGGGTGTTCATTCCTCATTCTATGCGAACTTTGACCTCTTATGTGTGTGTGTGTGTGTGTGTGTGTGTGTGTGTGCGCGCGCACGCGGGCACCCCGGGGTGCCCATCGCCCCGTTTCTAGGAACCGAAAGCGAGGAGGCGCTTTGCTGCGTCTGCAAACACCTCAGTCTCCCGTGTCCGTGGGAATCGTATGGATAAATATCACACACACACACACTCACACACACACACACACACACAGGCTAGTCTTCGTCGCTCTTCATCAGCATGCCTGTCTGCTGATCTGTCTATCTGTCTATCTGTCCGTCTGTCGATCTATTAGTAATGAGCTTGCAGGCAGGTATTGTGTGAGTGTGTGTGTGTGTGTGTGTGTGTGTGTTTAGCTTGCTCACATTTTTTTAACAACTTCCCAGAGTGAGAAAATTACATAAAAAATTACGCCATTTAAAACGGCCAACGGGCTGAGGTAGCAATGTGAGTGCGGTGAGCTGTAGTGTCCAAGTGTGACGCTGCTTAAATCGTCCACCAAACACACACACACACACACACACACACACACACACACACACACACACACACACACACACACACACACACACACACACACACACACACACACACACACAATCTTGACTTAAATTTTTTTTGTGTGGAACCAAAGTTCAGTAGCCCAGTCCGAGTTTCCGGAAGTTCGGGAACCGTAACTGAAGTAGCACGTTAAGAATCGGCGGCTAAACTCAACGCAAAACACACGAAATACAAGAGACCGGTCGGAGATGCGTGTTCATTTTTTTCGACGATTTTAAAAGTGTGTGTTTTTTCCGCCACCGCCGTGCCACATATTGCTCCCCGCCGACAAACGGCCGACCCGCGCGTCCGAACATTCCAGAGTTTCCCCCCCCGCGTTCGGTCACATGACGCATTCCATAGTGACATGCCGCCGCCGCGCCCGATAAGTCATCGGGAGCGGCGGAAATGACCCTCCGCGCGGCAGATAATATTGTTTCAGAGGAAGGTAGCCCGCCGCAGGGTCAGCGCTATCGACAGATCCGCAGATTAGCGCGCGAGCTATTGTGTGCGCGGGCTCAGGAAATGCCGACGGCGAGAACCCCAACGAGAGCAGAGCAAACATCTGATTTGGCTCCGGGGTTTCATTTCTAGTGGATCAGAAGGGGTTGTGCGTTCGAATCCCCTCCCGACTCCCAACTGCCCCACGGTTTACTGAGTTCAATGCTGCACGTTTTTTTTTGTATTCCTGTGTACGGCTACTGTAGCGGCTACTAGGCTTCTCCGACAATAAAATGCATCGTAAAAGATTTGCTATCACCGGTTCTTTGTCTTTATAATCACCTCCTGTTTTTGATCATAACCATTGCGTCACCGTAGTGGATGAGGTGTGATAAATACAGACACACATTAACTTCTTAAATAAAGTGTCGGTTTTCTTTTACTTTCAAACTTTTAGCGTTGTCATCTTCAAATGAGCTCTGTGACGTTGGATCTTCCTCGGAGATGTTTTGACGGGAGACCTTTGCAACTCCTGAACCCGCTGACGACCCCAGCCAAGGCACTTAATGTATAAACCTCCAGGGAGACAGAGACAGACTGTTCGGATTTGGAGGATAATTTCATTGCGGTACAGAGCTTCTATACATCTCTAAAGGGCCTTGAGGGGAATATGAGAGAGAGACACAGAGAGACAGAGAGAATAAACCATGCAGGTGCATTATGAAATTCATAACCCACGTCTGGGCTACCAGGAGGGTTATTAAAACAAAATAATATTTCTTTCCCTGGCAGTCGGAATAGCGGGACACAGCGGTGAGGAAACCAACCGTCAGGATAGAACACACACAACGAACAACAAACCAGGACCTGACAAGGAACACAAGACTGGGGCGGGTATAAATAAGGAGACGCTAACGAGGGAAGTGGAGACAGGTGCGGACAACAACAAAACACAACAACAACAAACAAATAAAGAAACGTCAGCAGCAGGAATAGTCCGACTACACAAGCGAGAAGTCGACGTTTTCAGCGCGATGAGAGCTTTTAAGCGCTTCCTAGACCCTGGGAGGGCCTCTCGAGGTTCTGAAACGACTTGTCTCAGACACGTCGGAGGACCTTGACAGACGGGCTTTGGGGTGGGACTCTGATTTATGGCCAGAGGGACAGCGTAAGCCAGGGTGTGTGAGGGCACACACACACACACACACATGCATGTCACACACACACACACACACACACACACACACACACACACACACACACACACACACACACACACACACACACACACACACACACACACACCGCATTCCTGGACGCCACCCATCACGAGTAGACAATAGTGCACCACCCCAGTCAGTGTGACTCAGGAACAAAGAGTCTCACTCACACACACACACACACACACACACACACACACACACACACACACATACAATGCTTATGTTGGCGTCGCGCACGACTGCGTCGACGCACACTGTATGTTAAAAGATTGTGAATCACAAGAACAAACTATCATGATGATGATGCCGGTGATGGTAGTGATGCTGGTTGGTCTTTTTGTATCTTTCCACCTCAGCTGTAGTGGTACTTTAGTCGTATTATACGTGCAAATACGTGGTCGTGGTCAACCGTGGGATGTTGTCCATTGCGGGGTAGACCCTACTGGGTACTGAAACTGTCGGGAGGGTGGGGACAACAGTAGCTTTGGATGGAGGAGGAGGAGGAGGGCTTGGCAGACAGGTATTAGTACCGCAGGGGAGACGGGAATATTGTGAGGACTCAGAAGTCGCTCAGGGGGGGAGGCTAGCCTTAATACACCTCTAACCACTGGACTTTACTGTACCCATCTTTACATATTGGAAGAGAGGCCAGCCAGCAAGCCATCTTGGAAAAAAACTAACCCCAACTATTTGGTATTTTGGTCGGGAGATTTCATGCAGGGTTTTGTGTGAGCTGATGTTCAGTTTTGTCCTTTTTTCTGCAGTTAGACACCTAAACATCCCTCTTGCGGTGTTAATGAAGTGTTATTTTACGTCATAAAAAGTATTAGAAAGTGTGTGCATGTGTGTGTGAACTTGGTGAAGAGGCCTCATTAGTAAAACAAAAGTGTCAACAACGTGTCATGAAGAAGAGTTTGCTCTTCGGTGTGAGCTGGCTGAGAAATTCCTATTCCACAGAGAGTGTCTGTCGTTTGTGGTGAAAAGTTTTGGTTTGTTGCAAAGTTTTTGGTAAGACAGAGCAGGTGATACATACATACCGTAGATAGCATGCTAGCGCTGTCCTTGAGTGTGTGTGTGTGTGTGTGTGCTGGTGGCTGACTTAACCTGTGGTGCACTGATTAGCCAATGCACCACAGGTGTGCAGCCCCACCCACCCCAGACTCTAACTGGGCCAGGTGAGGCTGTAGCCCCACCCACCCCAGACTCTAACTGGACCAGGTGAGGCTATAGCCCCACCCACCCCAGATTCTAACTGGGCCAGGTGAGGCTGTAGCCCCACCCACCCCAGACTCTAACTGGGCCAGGTGAGGCTGTAGCCGCACCCCCACCCACCCCAGACTCTAACTCAGGCCAGGTGAGGCCAATTAAGCCAGCCACCAATCACACACCCATTCCCACACAGGGTTTCTTTAATTTGTACATTTCTACTTTGATAACTTTAACTTCTTTCATTTATCCTGCTCCTATTCCTACTGGCACACAGCGGTTATGTTTGTCGGGGATGGGCTAGGCTAACGCCAAGAGGATATGATAAGGCCGCGGCACATAGTGTAGCACGTAGCAGCGCGCCGCGCACACAACGCAGCCATTTCTCATCAAGATGGCGCAGAGGCCGTCCTGGCATTCCTGTAGCCTTCATCAAAGAGCGTCTGGAAGAGAAGAAGCTCTCCAGAGCCGAGGAGTCGATGCTCGCACACCCGCGAGAACCCCATCCGTCACATGTATCACACTTTGCCGCAAAGTTATACATAGCACGCCGACGCCACCGCTAGCCCTGTTGAATTTGCACCGAGACGAAAGTCACGTCCAAGAATAGACGACTTCAGCTGCGCAAAAGAAAAAAAATGTTGACTTGTAGGTTCTGTGCGAGACCGATATGTGTTAAACTTAGAGACAGAGTTAGATTTTAGTTCTCTCTTTGGGGAGGTCATGGACTCCGTGATTTGGCTCGGATGCTGCGTTAACTGTGGACGCAGATCTTGCGCTTAATTCATCTTTAACGATTGCAGTAAACACGGTTTAACTGGTGCAAAATGTACACGACGCGTCGATGGAACCGCTGCTGGTTGGCTGCCATTGCGATATCCGCGTGTCGATTGCGAAGTTGTTTGGGTGAATCGCTCTCAGATGTTTCATGTCATGACCATCGTGACACATGTACAGTATCTTTACAGTGAATCCACGTCGACATAAAGTTGACATAAATTAGGGAACATGCTGCAGAGAACGGTTTCAGCTTCCGTGCGCGCAGGGGAACTGTGTTCTGGAACAGCCTCGTGGAGTCACAGTGTTATGCAAATCGTGTTCATGTTGTGCAAATCGTTCCAAGAAATGGCCGTGTGTGACTTCACTTAAACTTCGTCAACTTCTGCATCGAAGAGATGAAGTGGGTATACTCTGGCCCAGACACACACACACACACACACACACACACACACACACACACACACCACAGAGAGAGAGAGAGACCCCTGTGTCTGCGACCTCTCGACTCCTATCAACTCCAGGAAGTAGTCATCGAGACGGCATTGAAGAGCTCTTCCTGTTGTGAAGAAACAACCAAATGGCGGGAAACCTCGCGCGGGACCAGGAAGGACCCCTCGGCGACGTCACGATTGTTTGCTTTGAGCAGATATAAAATAACCCGTTGGTCTCGACCGCGCCGTCGGTTGTGATTATAGACGGCCGTACCTTGAAACGTGTTGCCACGATCCAACATAACCTATTGTCAGCGACGATTATGCGCTTAAATTGGCTCAGTTTGCGCCACTCGTGTTTACTTTCCGACGCAATTAAGTCGGCGATGGAATTTCCCCGCGCGTACGTGTGTTTAGTGCGCTTTTGTTTTTGCGTGACCAAAACACAGAGGGCTTGTTTTAAAGTCCTTTAAAAAAAAGTGTGTGTGTGTGTGTGTGTGTGTGTAATCGTCTGACTTGTTGTCACTTCCCTAATTCCTGCACCACCACCACCAACACCACCCGAAGCTTCCCCTCGTGGTGTGAATCTCTTTTCCCTTTTCACCTCCACCTCCATAAAAAATTTTACACGTGAAAAACCAGCCAATAAAAAGACCGGAAATATTTGACTTCATTCATATCTTGGTTCGAACTGAATGCGTGCGAATGGAATTGAATTTGTTTTGTTTGTTCATTTTCGGACGCTTCGTCGTACATATTTTTTCAAACGATCTCGGCGGCAGGGGGAGAGGTGGTCGTCGAGCGCTGTCCGCAATTCCGCGGGGGGGGGGGGGGGTCAAAGGTCACGGGCTTTCCTCCGCTTGCCGGCGGTGGAGAACATCGTGTCCCCGCCGCAGGATCACTTGCGCTCTGTTGACCTGTTGATGTGGAAGAAGATCCACACTCTGGACTTTGCTCTCGAAGAATAATAATACGGAAAAAAACGAGAGAAACACGTCCGTCACCGCGGGGGCTTCTAGGTCAGCTTAGATCTCGTATCGCGTATCGTGCTCTGCAGCGCCTTCTATACATCCTGTCTGTCATCTGTCTGTCTGTCTGTCTGTCAGTCAGTCAGTCAGACAGTTAGTGTTGTGTGTGTGTGTGTGTGTGTGTGTGGCTTCTTGCGTCTATCTGCTTGTCTTTCTGCCTGCCCTGTGTCTGTATTTCTACCCATCCATCCGTCTGTCTGTCTGTCTGTTATTCTCTCTCTTACCCACCTGTCTGTCTGTCTGTCTGCTATTCTCTTTGTTATCCACCTGTCTGTCTGTCTCTCTGTCTGTCTGTTATTCTTTCTGTTACCCACCTGTCTGTCTCTCTGTCTGTTATTCTCTCTGTTACCCACCTGCCTGTCTGTCTGTCTGTCTGTCTCTATGTCTGTCTGTCTCTCTGTCTGTCTGTCTGTCTGTCCTTCCACCCATCCATCCGTACGTATGTCTGTGCGTCCGATCTCGGAGTCAGTGGGTTCAGCCGTCCCGGGATGGAAAGTTTTGGGATGAGATGAGAGAGAGAGAGAGAGAGAGAGAGAGAGAGGGGCCCCCTCACCTCCCCAGCATCCCTCCCTCTCTCCCCCAATCCCTGAGCCTGAGCCCGGGTCTGGGCCTCCACCACAAAGAATGTGGCGTCTAAAGCCGTTTCCCAGAGGTAAGAGGATTATTAAGCCAGCGAGGGACACTCGGCCAGAACCAGACACTGGGAAGCTGAAATTAATAACCTGACGGAAGATGAAAATGAAAAAATGATAATCACATTAAAAGGTGAATTATTAAAGAATAAATACCGTATCGTGCGGTGAGTACTCCCGGGTCGACTCGCCCGCTCGGAGCTTCAGTGGTCCGGCAGAATCGAATCCGAGCGTGGAACCATAACCTGTTAAAAAATGTGTTTTAATAAAACACACTCATATGGGAACCTACAGTACACGCACATGCTCTGCTGTATTTCTGCCGTGAGTTTTTCTCACTACATGGTCTAATATTTCCATCTTACACCGCATTTCACTTCACTGCCTTCAACAAATGTACTCTTTGTAAGTCGCTTTGGATAAAAGCGTCTGCCAAATGCCCTCAATGTAAATGTAAATGTAAATTTCATGAAAATGAACCATTTGTCGGTGTAGCAGAAGATCAGAAGATCACTTTATTAATCCACACTTATGTGGTCACAAACACACAGCATGCAGGGAGTGGCGACGGCCCAAACACACACAGCATGCAGGGAGGGTGGCCCGCGGAAATGTAGTCTCTGCATTTAACCCGTCCATTCGTCATGTATTGACGGCACATTTTCCCGTTTCACAATTGGGGTCAGAAGTTGCCGTTGTTGGACGTGTACAATTTTTTTTACACTTAATATCTTCCTCTAACGTTCTCTCGTGATCTGTCCCTGGAACGTCAAAGGCCCGACGTCGGTGCAGTAATTCATTGAATTTGAACGTACTATAATTTCAGATATTATTCATCCACCAACCCTCGAATATACGTTGGGTGAGATCGGTGGTTGGGGGAGATGTTATTGAGGAGTGTGTGTGTGTGTGTGTGTGTGTGTGTCTGTGTTTTGATGTCCATCGTGGACGTTCACACTCTGCCCGGGGTCTTTGTGTGGGAGAGGCTCTGTTTAGGTAGAGGTCGCGACCTTATCACAACACTCGCCTCCGATCGGGATCAGTGACTCCTGTGTGTCTGTGTGTGTGTCTGTGTGTGTGTGTGTGTGTGTGTGTGTGTGTGTGTGTGTGTCTGTGTGTGTGTGTGTCTGTGTGTGTGTCTGTGTGTGTGTGTGTCTGTGTGGGTGTGTGTGTGTGTGTGTATGTGTGTGTGTGCGGGGGTGTGTTTGGTTTTCAGTCTGATGCCTGTGCCATGTCTCCTACATAGAATGTGTTCTATTCACGCACCCTTGACCCAATAAAAAGAACAAAACATCGCACACACACACACACACACACACACACACACACACACACACACACACACGCATGCATACCCACGCTCACTCAGATGCACAGTGACACCCCAGACACACACACACACACACACACGTCACACACACACACCCCGCCTCTGACGTATGTACGGCATACGACGACAAGATATCACACACACTTTATCCATTTCCTTCTAATTCTTTATCGGAACACACACGAGATAGAAGACGATGCGCGCTCACTACAGCCCGATGCTTGACGAGATGACCCCATTAAAACGACGTCCTTGACTCGTTAAGAACAACAACAAGCGAGACGCACGTTTGTCGCTATCTGGCTGCATAAATGACTCTATTCATTTGTTTATGTTTTCATTGGTGGTGGGACTCCATTAAAAAAATTCATCTAATTAATTAGAGGCTTTGTAATTAATTAATCGCATTTTAATCGCATATCAATATTTGACACGAGAAGCAACATTTTCCAATTCAAATGGATTTTGGTATACGAGTGAATCAATGAATAGACATATACATAGACATATACATACACATAGACATACACATATACATACTATATACATAGACATACTATATACATACTATATACATACTATATACAACTACTATATACATATACATACGTTTAAGCAGCAAAATCCTGTTTATTTTAGCTACACAGACCAACAGTTTAACATAACGTGCCATCTCTACCATCTCTACCATCTCTAACATCTAAAATGGTAACAACAACAACAACAACAACAACAAAAAACGGTCAAACGCGGTCTCTTCCGGTCCACCCATATTTGAGCCGCCAATTCGTCCACTGAGAAACGTTCCGTGGTGTTTGGAGTGCAAAAATAAAGTGCGATTAAAATGCGTTAATTATTTGAACGCATTATTTTTAATTAATTAATTAATCGTAATTAACGCGTTAAAGTCCCGGCCCTAGTTTTCATTCATCCATCATTCATTCATTCATTCATTCATTCATTCATTCCCAGGGTTAGGGTTAGAGTTAGGATTAGGGCATGGCGGGGGGGGGGGGGTTGTTATCCAATCACGGTGGAGGATCTGAGGACTCAGTGGCAGCTGGTTAGCGGCTTATCAGCTGAGAGAGCCCAGAGCCTCCTACTCTACTATAATCCACTATAATCTATTATACTCTACTCTACTCTACTGTACTCTTACTACAGATCCAAGACACTTTGCTCATCATCATCATCATCATCATCATCATCCCCACGCGCTCCCGCGGTGTCGTTGGTGAGGACGCCAGCGACCTCTCGCGTGTTTGCCGCGTGACGAGACTTCGATCGGCGGCTTTGTCGTTAGCGGAGCGCCGGTGAAGTTTCAAGGACTCCTAACTGCGAGGTTGGGCCCCTCGCTGGTAGACCGGTAGGCAAGGTAGCGAGGATAAGATAAGATTGGATTGGATGTCTTCATAAAACGACGACATCACACTACATTACGACAAGCTACAATCGACAGGCTCCAAATTAACTCCAAAATGGCTCGTATGTCGGACGAGTGTTGGGAGGATTTTGCCGAGGCTCAGTTTGAGTTTCACTGGAAGGGGATTCGGCAGATTAGCGAACCTGCCTTTGATGACTGTGGAGGTGGAGGCCCAAATCCCTCCGTCCTTCTCCCTCAGGTCAACTCTCAGTTCAGTTCAGCTGCTCAGCAGATCCGGGCGTCTTTACCTCCATCTCTCTCTCTCTCTCTCTCTCTCTCTCTCTCTCTCTCTCTCTCTCTCTCTCTCTAGTACCCCTTTTCCACCAAAGTGAACCGAGAGCTGGTTCTGGGCTGGTGCTAGTGCCAGTTCGGAGCTGGTTCAACTTAAGAACCGGTTTGCTTTTCCACCGGCTAGAGAGCCTCGAGAGCCAACCCGCCCCCACGTCATGACGTCACTGTACGTCTGTAGAAGTCTCCGCCTTCCCAGCAACGCGAGCGCAACAAGAACAATGGCGGACTACATCGCGATACGAGTGATCTTGTTTTTGTATATTTTGTTACTACCTGTTCTGTCATCACTCAAATAAAAACTGAATCTTATTTGTTTCTCTGTTCTTTAAGTATACTGAAGCAGACATGTTAACAAAATGTTTATTTAGAAAAACAATGCTGCTCCGTTAATTCGCGGTTCTGATGGGGGGGGGGCGGTTCTGATGGGGGGGGGTGCTCCGTTAATTCGCGGTTCTGATGGGGGGGGTTTCCGTTAATTCGCGGTTCTGATGGGGGGGGTGCTCCGTTAATTTGCGGTTCTGATGGGGGGGGGGGGCTCCGTTAATTCGCGGTTCTGATGGGGGGGGGGGGGGTGGGGGGGGCTCCGTTAATTGGTGGGGACATGTCCCCAGCGTCCCCACTAAATTCTACGCCCATGCTCGGTACCATGCGCAGTTTCTATTAAACATCCATAAACGCCAACTCGGTCTCATCTCTTTATTTCAATATTCCTTGGCTCAGAATATTGTAACGAACACCGCGGAGGAGCAGGCAGAGAGGAGGCGGACGCGGAATATAGTTAACCTTTTAATGAACCAACAACCAAGAACCACTTGAACCACGAGAACTGCCTGAACTAACTCAACCGCATGGCAACACCCCCGTGACACACACTTCCCATAATCCCTCGGGGCCCCCTACGTCATCTAGCGGCTGTATGGTGGCCACGCCCCCCCCCCCCCCCCCCCGGCCGCAACAATATTACAAGGTTAACGTTGCGTTGCCAAAGTGGTATCGGTGCGGTTGTATGGGAGTAGTCACTTCCATTGTCGGGGTTTGTTGTGAAATGGAGCTCAGAACGTTTTTGGCGGACTTGCTAATCCCGCCCCCAGCCTCTGACGTAGTCGGTTCTTAGTCGGTTCTTAGTCTGGCCCAGCCAAGAGTTGGGGCCAAGAACCAACCAGTTTTCCTGGCCGAGAGCCGGTTCTTTGGCTGTCGAAACACGAAGAACTGGTTAGTTTTAGGCTCTGGCTCCGAACCGGCCCTGAGAATGCCTTGGTGGAAAAGGGGCATAGGTGGTACACACTGCCCCCCCCCGCCCTCCAGCAACAGAACCCACCTCTGGGTTCTCATCTCGTCGCCTGAATCGATCTGGAAAAACCCGACCGTACGAACAGAACCCTTACGTTTGTTCAGAACCAAACTCGACCACGAAGTTCATTCGGGTGGACTGCGTTCAACCTCCATTTTGTTCGCTTTTCCCCGCCTTTTGGGGGTTGAAAAAGCGTTGATTGTCGACTTGTATTCATGTATATTTGTGCCATGCTAATAAGTAAGACTTTAGTGCGAACCTGGCCAAAGCAGCGTCCAAAATGCACACGATTGTCTTTTTTCCCGGACAAAAAACCCCAAAAGAACCCGCGACCTTTCCCTTGGTTCCGCAGCGACCCGGCCCACCGTGGGACGCTGCTGTGTTTGGTTTGGATGGTGGTGGGAGGGTGGGGGGGGTTTTGCTTCTCCCCTGCGTTCTCCGTCCCGGCGAATCAAAGAGCAATCGCGGTAACCGTAGACCCTCGTTCGCCCTCAGAGGTGCCTGTTCCAAGAACACTTGGTAGTGGAGAGGGGAGGTGAGGGGAGGGGAGGGGGGGGAGGTGAGTGGGTACAGCGGGTGAGGAGGGGGTGAGGAGGGGCGTGAGGGGGGTGAGTGGGTCCAGGGTGACGAGGGTCACCGCGAGGAGAGAACATCCCGGTGTCTGAACCCCCTCGTAATGAAACCGCTACCAGGCGGGAGGAGGAGGAAGAGGAAGAGGAGGAGGAGGAGGAGCTACCCATCCCCACCTGCGGGTGTGTGTGTGTGTGTGCACGTGTGTGTGTGTGTGTGTGTGTGTGTGTGTGTGTGTGTGCGTGGCCAGATATTACCTTACAGCACCCGACCCCGACCAATGGAACAGAATGTAAGACCTCGGGACCCCCTTCAGTTTAATTACTCTCTCCCATCTCTCTCTCCCCCACCTCTCTCTCTCTCTCTGTCTCTCTCTTTATCTCTGTCTCTGTCTCTCTCTCTCTCTCTCTGTCTCTCTCTTTATCTCTGTCTCTCTCTCTATCTCTCTCCGTCCACAGATATATTTCAAAGTTCCTTCTGTACGCATGTATGGGACATTTCGATGTCATGATAGACATCTTTAATAGGACGTCAAAATAAAAGCGATAACAAGAGAGAGAGAGAGAGAGAGAGGGAGGGAGACAGAGCATAGTTAGAGTCTACGGTCGTGAGTCGAGCTTCCAGAGTATAGAGGAACAGAGTGTGTGTGACCACAGGCCTGCTAATATTAGGATTACTAATTTAGTCACCCCACCCTATGTCTGCCCCCTTATGATGATGATGGTTATGCTTACTCACGGATGAGTTATGAACCTATGGTGCAAAGGGTTAGGCCTCCATGAATTATTCATGAATATAATAGTTATAGTGTTGGAATGTTCACGTCATATTCATCACAAGGGTCCAAATAATAAGAATGACGGAAATAGTGAGCAGCATCACGCCAGAGCAATGCTGGCACAAAGGTTTTTTCTTTTTTTGAACCATTCTCTCTTCCTGTGTTTATCTCATTTCTGATTGGTTGCCTGGGTGGACTGAACAGGAAGTGAGACGCAGTGTGGTGCGGTTAGAACACGACGACATGGAAGAATGTCTGCTAGATGTCTGTGTGGTGAAGAAAAAAAAATTGACTGCAGCCGTTGTCCTACCGCAAGTTGGGGTTCTCCTCCGAGGGCACCGGCAGGCTTGTGGTGAAAGTCTGCTTTATTGTTTAACGGGCGCAGGTCAAATTCAATGAACAGAGCCGATGGTAGCTGCTAGCACTCTCCAATGCACCAAAGGTGTGCAGCCCCCACCCCTCCCCCAAGACTCTAACTGGGCCAGGTGAGACTGTAGCCCCACCCCCACCCCAGACTCTAACTGGGCCAGGTGAGGCTGTAGCCCCACCCCCCTCCCAAGACTCTAACTGGGCCAGGTGAGACTGTAGCCCCACCCCCACCCCCAGACTCTAACAGTGCCAGGTGAGACTGTAGCCCCACCCCCCACCCCAGACTCTAACTGGGCCAGGTGAGGCTGTAGCTCCACCCACCAGCCACCAAACACACACACTTTACGATTTAACGAATTAACGATTTTACGATTCACACACACACACACACACACACACACACACACACACACACACACACACCTGAAGAGGCTGAGGGGGAGTGGCCTGCGGTCCAGTCGCCTCCCCCCTGGGTTGTCACCCCTCTCCTCTCCCGGGGGGGGGGGGGGTGAGGGGTTAGGGGGTGAGGGCCAGGGGGGGCCGGGACACCGTGTCTGGGAGCATCCGGGCGCATGATGTGCTAAAGTAGCCTAGGGGGGCCCCTGGTGGTGGTGGTAGTGGAGGGGGGCGGGGGTGGGGGGGGCGGGGGGTGTGGGGCCCCCAGGGGGTCCACGCGGGCCCCTAGCAGCAGCAGCAGCAGCAGCAGCAGCAGCAGCACCTCCAACCAGTTACCCCTGAACTCGTTCTACTGATCCGTCTTAAACCAGCCGGACCACCACAAAGCCGTGAACAATAGCGCACACACACACACACACATCACACAGACACACACATCACACAGACACACACGTCACACACACACACACACACACTATGTCGTTATATAGTTCGTCGGCTATCTATCTACAACTGTAGTACACACAGGTTGACACGCGGCGATCTGCAAAGTGAAATAATCTGAAATGTTACGTCGTTTTGAAGTCACCGTCTCACAGCGGCTCTATTAACTCACATAAATCCTCACAGAAGCACGTTTGTTGCATAAACTAAGACATTAGATGCGGAGGAATGTCTTGGTGTTTACCTCCTCCTGTCACCGGGCCACCGAGCCGCGATATGATTTGACCGGGCTTTGAAAAATTCCCCGCATTTTTGTCATAACGTGTGGTTGGATAATTCTTTTCGGTTGCATGTATGATTGTTGCTGATATTATGATTGCTTCCATGCGTGTCTCGCGCCGTAAATGAGAGACATCGACTTGGGTAAACACTTCACAACTCGTTTTACGTCCTCATTCATTCAATCCTGGAGCAATGGTTGGCAGGCCACAGTGTAAACAAAATGTGTGTGTTCGTTTTTCCCGTTAAACACACACACACACCACACACACACACACACACACACACCCTCTCTCTCTCTCTGTCTCACACACACTCACACACACCGACGGAAAGAGAGTCTCTCTCTTTCCGTCGGTGTGTGTGAGTGTGTGTGAGAGAGATGATACGGGTCGATGGTGCGAGACCACTGAGCCGTTGTCACATGATGGTGTGTGTGTGTGTGTGTGTCTCTGTGTGTGTGTGTGTGTGTGTGTGTGTACATTTCCCAGGGATGGGGGGGGTGTCCGCTTTGAAGCCCCCCCAACCCACACACACACCGTCACACACACACACACACACACACACACACACACACACACACATCACCTTCACCTCAGAGGTGTTTCCACGCATAGAGCTAATTAATTCATGATCAATGAATTATTCCACGTGTGTTGATTTGGCTGATCGGCTCACTGAGCACCGTGATGTGTTATCTAAAATACAAAAAAAGAATGAAGAGAGTAAAAAGAAATCATGAAAAATAAATAGAGTAAGCCAACATTTATGTTTAAAAAAATTCAAACAATTAAAAATAACACAAATTTAAAGAAAGCATGAAGCAATTAAGAACAATAACATTTTGTGGGCCTTTATTAATAATAATAATAATAATAATAACACATATTAATCATATTGATCAACCATGAGGAGTCAGCCCTGTGTTGATACACAAACCCCCCACCCTCGAAGCCAGATAAGCCCCTCCCTCTCTCTGTGTCTCCCTCTCTCTCCCCCTCTCTGTCTCTCTGTCTCCCCCTCTCTCTCTCTCTCTCTCTCCCACTCTCTCTCTCTCTCTCTGCCTCTCTCCTTCTCTCCCTCCCTCCTCTCTCTACCTCCTCCCTCTCTCTCTACCTCTCTCTCTCTCTCTCTCTGTGTGTGTGTCTATGTCTCTCTCCCCGGGCTGATGCAACTCTGCAGCCCGAGATATAAAAGGTGGAGACCCAGCCTCCGTCAGCAGAGCACCCACCCAACATCTCTGGGAACCACACCAACCCTTGCATCCAAATACCTAATATTATATCACTGTTATTATTCTTTTGATTTGTTGGTGTTTTATTCTATTTGCAAACTTGATTTGCTCTATTCTATTCTATTCTATTATTCTAGTATTTTTTTGTATTATCATAGGGGGCTCATTATAATATAACATCTCAAGGATCCTTGGATTTTATATTTCTGACTGAGGACTTAACTGGCATCTTCATCTCATCCACTGCAAGGTAAGTCTCCTGTCTTATCACCCAGAGATGGGACTTAAATAAATGAAATGATGTTGGGTTGAATGGTTTTATGCTCAACACACCATGGGCTGCATGGATGCATGGTGATGGTGATTGAATGACAGTCAATTAATTAATGAATGAATGAATGAATGATTGAACGGACAACTGTGCGTTTCCAATTTATTCCCAGAGAGAGATGAAGATATGAATATTATTTGTGTTATTATTATTCTCAATATTCTTCATATTATTCTTAATATTATTATTATAGGGGCTTGTTGGAATACATGTGAAGGCTCTGATGTCACAATACTATAATAAACGTACAGATGAGGACTATATAGGCTCACTACACGACTGTCTTCATTTAATGTTTAATTTAATGGTCTTATTTAAAGGGTGACAATAATAAAGCGCAGTGATGCTCCACAATAGCAGACATGTGCCTTTGTTTCTATGGAAATGTTCATAATAATGATAATAATAATAGTCATTAAATCAATCTTTTATTTTGCAAGACAGGTGCATAGAAATAAACCAATTAACCATTTTCCCAGGTTTTTATATCTAAGAAAGAGCCACATATGGCATTATCATAAAAAAAAAAATGTTAAATGAGAACTAAAACAGAATAAACACATGCGGGTAGACTGTTATAAAATGACAAATTATTTGTGTGTATTAAAACAGGCCTAAAGCTGCTTCTGTGTGGAGGGCCTAATATAATGCGGGCTTTTTTTCCTCCTCTGCGTCTAGACGCGGAAGCCGTGCTGGTAATTTTCCACTGCTCCCCCGCACATGAGTCTAGGCCACGCCCACACGAGAGAAAGCCCCGCCCCCCAACACGAGTCAAACCCGCCCCGCCATTAATTATTTAAATGAACACACACACACACACACACAAATATATATACACAAATATACAAATTGTGTTCCCCCTTCTGTCCAAAGCAAGAAAATAAATAATACTAAATAAAAAAATACAAAATAAACACAAAATAAATAATACTGGACATTGGACATTGGACAAGGAGATGCCAAATCAATGCATCTGATCAGTTCTCCTGTCACTGTCCATGTTGGAGATGAATGAATGAATGACCTCAATAAACCAAACATATTTTCATTTCTCTGCATATCCCGTGTGTGTGACAATTAAACTTCTTGAACCTTGACTATTATACCACCATTGGGCCCCACTTATGACATCACAAGTGGGAGTGTGTGTGTGTGTGTGTGTGCGTGTCCACCGAGAAGTACGGCGGATAGATCAGCCTACCGGCCTACCGGGTGGACACTGTCCCCCACTTGTGATGTCATACGTGGGGCCACGGCAATGGCTCATCACGGCGCTGCTCTACCCGGTGGTAGAACAACAGGACTCCTCTTTCAATCACGAGCTGGGAATTCAAGTTTGCAATAAATTATTGAGAGAAGGCTGCATTTTATACAGCACACACACACACACACACACACACACACACACACACACACACACACACACACACACACACACACACACACACACACACACACACACACACACACACACACACACACACACACGTTTCAGAGACTCTTTACATTAATGTGTGTTTTCCCCGCGTCTCCCCAGCATGAAGCAACCGGCCACCAGAACGGAGATGAGTCGATTCAACATCTCCCCGGAGGAGGACAGCAGCTCCAACGAGTACGGCTACCAGGACGGCCAGAAGAAGATGCCCATCGACGGGTAGGTTACCGTAACGACACACACCCCCCCCCACACCCCCACTAGACGACCGACGACCGCAGAAATAATACGTCCAACGTAATATTCATCTTTCTCCCCGTTCACAGGCACTACGCGGACGACGCGGAGAGCGAAAACTTCCTGCCCGGAGCACAACCTGGGGAAGAAGAAATACGAGACGGAATATGTAAGAAAATATGTTCCATCAACATTTCAAAATGGGCTCTAAAAATACGTTAAAAATAAAAAGAAAACATACATTTAACCAAGAAATATGTCTTTTAACATGTAAACACTGCAAAACAATGAAACAATTGATCATTTATCTTTATTTCCAGCACCAAGGGAATGCATCTTTCGGGATGTCGGTCTTCAACCTGGGGAACGCCATCATGGGCAGCGGCATCCTGGGCCTGTCCTACGCCATGGCCAACACGGGCATCGCGCTGTTCGTGTGAGTGTTCCCGCTGTTGGTTTATAAAAGCCCTGACGGTGCGCGACGGGAGGCCGATGAACTCTCTGCCGGTCAAACACAGGAGGAGGTGGTGGTGGAGGAGGTGGTGGAGGTAGAGGAGGAGCATAGTCAGGTGACCTTGAGGCAGAAGAGATGTCCAAGGTTTCCACGACCGATTACCGATTGCCGCTCGGTAAACAGCGCGGCCGTGTTGTGTGAACACAGATTGTGTCCGAGCCGCTCTCGGCTCTCTCTTGCTTTTCGCAAAAAATCATAACATTGATTATGAGGAGAGACGGCCTCAAAATAACAATCATGATCATAAAGCCTTTTGTGTACATGTACACTGGCCAGGTACAGGCAGCAACAGAGACCGTGTGTGTGTGTGTGTCTGTGTGTGTGTGTGTGTGTGTGTGTGTGTGTGTGTGTGTGTGTGTGTGTGGGCGACACACTGTTTACCCACACTAGCTGTGTGTGCATAGAGGCTGTAGGGTGGGGAGTCTGGCTGCCGATCAAGATGCTGATCTCCCTCTCTCCCCCATCACCTCTCTCTCTCTCTATCTCTCTCTACCTCTCTCCCCCATCACCTGTCTCTCTCTCTCTCTCTATCTCTACCTCTCCCCCCTACACCACCCTTTCTCGATCTCTCTTCTCTCCCCAACAACCCCTTTTTTCTCTCTCTCTCTCTCTCTCTCTCTCTCTCTCTCTCTCTCTCTCACTGCAGTTTTTGGGTTGAAAGGGTTCTGCTGAGCAAGGCTTATGAGGCTTGCGTCGTCAAAAACTCCTTCGCTTACTCGATCTCTCGGTCTCTCTCTCTCCCTTTGTCTCTCTCTCGCTGTCTCTCTGTCCTTCTCCCTCTCTCCCTCCCTATCTCTCACTCTCTTTGTCTGTCTTTGTCTCTCTCTCGCTGTCTCTCTCTCTCTCTCTCTCTCTCTCTCTCTCTCTCTCTCTCTCTCTCTCTCGCGTAGCCATCCTGCTTCGCCACTTTCTCTCTGGTTCTACACAAAGCCAACGGGTGGAAACATTTACAAAGTAAGGGAAAATTAGAGACTTCAGGTATGACTCATGACAGTAAACAGTAAACAGGACACTATTTTCCAGGCTACATCTTCCCATAAGTAAGGGTTTGAGTCACTGCCTTCGTGACTGTGTGTGTGTGTGTGTGTGTGTGTGTGTGTGTGTGTGTGTGTGCCAGTGTGTGTGTGTGTGTGTGTGTGTGTGTGTGTGTGTGTGTGTGTGTGTGTGTGTGTGTGTGTGTGTGTGTGTGTGTTCCTCTACGACAAAAGGAAATGATTACTTACGGCTAGTCCGTAACA
>PIJE02000601.1:0-2500 GCA_002895965.2 Coryphaenoides rupestris
ACAGAATGTCACAGAATACCTTCCCAGACAGTCGACACAACACTAGCACCAGCAATTGGCACCAGGACTAGCACTAACACCAGTACTAGCACCAGGACTAGCACTAACACCAGTACTAGCACCAGCACTAGCAGTAACACTAGCACCAGGACCAGCACTAGCAGTAACACCAGCACTAGCACCAACACTTAGCACTGCTACCAGCACTAGCTCCAGCAGTAACAACTTATCACCAGGACTAGCACTAGCAGTAACACTTAGCACTAGCATTTAGACATTGATGCCGAACTTGTTCAGCAGCCTGATGGCCTGACTGTGGAAGCTGTCTCTGAGTCTGCTCGTGTGGCACTTGATACTGCGGTATCGCCTGCCTGACGGTAGAAGTGTGTACAGTTCGTGGCTGGGGTGGTTATTGTCTTTAATAATCCTTTTGGCCTTGGCCACGCACCGCCTGGTGTATATATCCAGGAGGGAGGGAAGCTCACCTCCAACGATGTACTGGGCCGTCCGCACCACCCTCTGTAGTGTTTTACGCTCCAGTGCGGTGCAGTTCCCGTACCAGACGGTGATGCATCCTGTAAGAACACTCTCGATGGTACAGGAGTAGAATGTTCTGAGGATGCGGGGGCACATGTTGAATTTCCTCAGTCGCCTGAGGAAATACAGGCGTTGTTGGGCCTTTTTCACCACGTGTGTGGTGTGCGTGGTCCATGTGAGGTCCTCGGAGATGTGCACGCCGAGGAACTTGAAGCTGCTGACCCTCTCTACTGCAGCACCGTCGATGGAGATGGGGGCGTGCTCTCCTCTCCGCTTCCTGTAGTCCACGATCAGCTCCTTGGTCTTCTTGACGTTGAGGGCGAGGTTGTTTTCTTGGCACCACTGTGCCAGTGATCCAACCTCCTCCCTGTAGGCTGTCTCGTCGTCGTCGGCGATCAGGTGATTGACAGTCTTTATGAAGGTTGTATTCCGTTGGATGTCCTTTTCCTGTCGCAACAGCTCACAAATCTTGCTGCTGTGTTTGCACATTCCTGTACCTCGCCCAGCAGATATAGGAAGGTTTTTGGTTGTTTGTTAAGTTTTCAAAATTCTTTTGGGTGTTTGAGATCTGTGGGAAGTATGTATCTCTAATGTCTTGGTATAGGTGGCAGGTTGTTAGGAAGTGTAGCTCGGTTTCCACCTCCTGTTGGGTGCAGTGGGTACAGAGTCTGTCTTCTCTTGGTAGCCAGGTCTGCCGGTGGCGGCCTCTCTCCACGGCGAGGCTGTGCTCGCTGAGTCTGTATCTAGTCAAGGATGTCCTGAGTTTGGGATCGGTCACATTGCTCAGGTATTTCTGCGTTGTGTTATTGTCTGTTTAGGGCCAAATAGCATTCTAGTTTACTCTGTTTTTTAGTTGATTCTTCCAGTGCGTGAGGTAGTTTTCTTTTTGTTTTCTTATAATTTGGTTTAATCTAATGGGGTTTCTGTCTGGTGGCTCTGCTTGGTTTTGTGAATAGAGTCCGCGAAACAGCTGGCCGAGGGGGCATCGCTCTAGAGTCTCTCTGTGGGATGAGGGCTTTGTTATGGAGCGTGTCACTGGGCTCACTGTCTTTTAGGTGGTTATGAAATTTGAATGCCCTCTTTTGAATTTTTATTATTAGTGGGTATCGTCCTAATTCTGCTCTGCATGCATTGTTGGGTGTTTTCCGTTGGGTGTGGAGAATGGATTTGCAGAACTCTGCATGCAGCGTTTCAATTTGATGTTTGTCCCATTTAGTAAAATCTTGGTTTGCAAGTGGACCCCAGATCTCGCAACCGTAAAGGGAAATTGGTTCGATAACTGAGTCTAGTATTTTAAGTAGGGCTGTCAAACGCTTAAAATTATTAATCGCGATTAATCGCATGATTTTGTGTAGTTAATCGCGATTAATCACGATTAATCCCAAGTTTTCTATTGGCTCAAACTTGAATGATTTTTCCAAGTGAAAAGCAGTGTATTGCGTTGTAGCCATATGAATGGAAAATATAAGCAGCATCCAAATGTATTTTTTATTACAATAAAAAAATCCATTATAAAACCAAAAATATTTGTAGCCACTGCCAGGGCAATAACATTTTCATAGTCTTATCTAGTTAATTAACGGAGCACCCCCCCTCCCCCATCAGAACCACGAATTAACGGACCCCCCCCCAGAGACGCTGACTCGGAGCCCGTTGCGCGCCTCACGGTAGCGTCATTGCGCATCCTTGGCGCAACATCTGTGATGTCCACCAATGTCCTAAACAACAACACGTCCTTGCTTGAAGTACTTCGGTGATAAACGAATCAAAAGGTCAAACTTCGTAATTGCGTTAATGGCGTAAAAAAAATGTGTGGCGTTAACGCGTTAATGCGTTATAGAATCAAAATAGAATCAAAAGCTTTTTTGAAGTCAACAAAACAAGAGAATAATTGACTTTTGTTTTTGTTTATTTGGTTGTCTATTAGGGTGCTGAGGGTGAAAATATGCTCTGTTGTGCGATA
>PIJE02000601.1:42156-52156 GCA_002895965.2 Coryphaenoides rupestris
TAACTGCGCTGTCCTCACAAATAAACGGTTAGCTAACTGCGCTGTCCACATCGGTGCAGCGCGTCAGCAGTTAGCTAGCGCGCTGCGTGGGTTATGTAATGTCAATATTCTGGTGGTCGGGGGAAGGGGGAAGGGAGTCGAAAGGTGCTTGCAGGTTTGATTCCCTGATTGTCCGCAGTCTACCTGTCTGACCGCACGCTGAAGTAAGCTGCCCAGAGAATGAGAATATAGCTGCTGACTGTGTATATCGAAGTTCCATTGGATAGTTGCATTGGATAAAAGCATCTGCTCGATGATGGTAAAATATCAACCGTGGTACAAAAAAAGAGGTAAATATAAAAATGAGGTCTTTGAAAAATTACTTTGTACTGAGATTACCCCGCAAATTATCTGTAGGCTACAATGAATAATGGCATTTTTTTTCTGTCTCAGGTGCAGTTGCGTTTTCCCTGAAATTGAAGAGGCTGATTTGCTCTTTGCCAAAGTTTATTACCATTATTTTTAATTAAAAAAAGCTATTAAAGTACTTCTTCGACGTATAGTATTTTTAAAGGGGTTTAATATATATCGTGTGCGGAGGTGGGATCTTCAGCATTCACCACACACACATTTACTCCTCGACTATAGCTCTATATCATTCACTTTTTCTTCCGTACTATATCTCACACCAGCGTCGGGGGGGTGGGCGTGAGGCCCAGAGGAGACACACACACACACACACACACACACAAGATTCCTTGACTGCATGTGGAAGGCGGCGTGGTGTGTTAGCCTTACTTGGATAGCTGCTAAGTTAGCGAACGGTTTATTAGACGGACCGTGAGGACAGCTCATGTAGCTAACAGTTTATTAGCAGTACTCCTATTTTCTTTACAGTTTGGCAGTACTGCTCAGATAGCTTGGTTAGCGAACCCTTTACAGGGACAGCGCAGTTAGCTAACCGTTTATTTGTGAGGACAGCGCAGTTAGCTAACCGTTTATTTGTGAGGACAGCGCAGTTAGCTAACCGTTTATTTGTGAGGACAGCGCAGTTAGCTAACCGTTTATTTGTGAGGACAGCGCAGTTAGCTAACCGTTTATTTGTGAGGACAGCGCAGTTAGCTAACCAGTTCTGAAGGACAGCGTTCATTGCTGAACTGACTTGTATGGGTGCCTAAAGCAGACAGCTAAAAAAACGGTTAGAATAACTCGCGCTGATCCACTCCAGTTAACGAGATACACATACAGCGCTAGGTCTTAACTGAGTTGTCCTATTACAATATTGATTACGGGGTTACTAACTGAGTTGTCCTAGCATCACAAAAACGGTTAACGCTAACTACTTTTGTCCTCACTGTGAAAGTCCAGCTAATAAACTGTTAGCTAACTGAGCTGTCCTAGCACAGAATAAACTGGTATAGCTAACTGCGTTGTCCTCAAATAAACGGTTAGCTAACTGCGCTGTCCTCACAAATAAACGGTTAGCTAACTGCGCTGTCCTCACAAATAAACGGTTAGCTAACTGCGCTGTCCTCACAAATAAACGGTTAGCTAACTGCGCTGTCCTCACAAATAAACGGTTAGCTAACTGCGCTGTCCTCACAAATAAACGGTTAGCTAACTGCGCTGTCCCTGTAAAGGGTTCGCTCACCAAGCTATCTGAGCAGTACTGCCAAACTGTAAAGAAAATAGGAGTACTGCTAATAAACTGTTAGCTACATGAGCTGTCCTCACGGTCCGTCTAATAAACCGTTCGCTAACTTAGCAGCTATCCAAGTAAGGCTAACACACCACGCCGCCTTCCACATGCAGTCAAGGAATCTTGTGTGTGTGTGTGTGTGTGTGTGTGTGTGTGTGTCTCCTCTGGGCCTCACGCCCACCCCCCCGACGCTGGTGTGAGATATAGTACGGAAGAAAAAGTGAATGATATAGAGCTATAGTCGAGGAGTAAATGTGTGTGTGGTGAATGCTGAAGATCCCACCTCCGCACACGATATATATTAAACCCCTTTAAAAATACTATACGTCGAAGAAGTACTTTAATAGCTTTTTTTAATTAAAAATAATGGTAATAAACTTTGGCAAAGAGCAAATCAGCCTCTTCAATTTCAGGGAAAACGCAACTGCACCTGAGACAGAAAAAAAATGCCATTATTCATTGTAGCCTACAGATAATTTGCGGGGTAATCTCAGTACAAAGTAATTTTTCAAAGACCTCATTTTTATATTTACCTCTTTTTTTGTACCACGGTTGATATTTTACCATCATCGAGCAGATGCTTTTATCCAATGCAACTATCCAATGGAACTTCGATATACACAGTCAGCAGCTATATTCTCAGTCTCTGGGCAGCTTACTTCAGCGTGCGGTCAGACAGGTAGACTGCGGACAATCAGGGAATCGAACCTGCAAGCACCTTTCGACTCCCTTCCCCCTTCCCCCGACCACCAGAATATTGACATTACATAACCCACGCAGCGCGCTAGCTAACTGCTGACGCGCTGCACCGATGAAACGATACGCTACCACGGCGACGACGTGGACCTCGGGTTCATCTTTATTGAGGGGGGGGGGGACTTTAAGAGATGACGATGCCGTTGGTGTTCCACCTGGCATTGGCTTCTGTCTGTTTTACTGTAATGCTTTTTATAAACGCTATTTCGCTAGGTGACTGCTGCTAACGTGGTGTCCCGCTCCCGGACTCTGACTCGCCCTTCAGGCCCGGGTACCTTTAAATGGATTGCAATTTATATCGCGATTTTATCCAAAGCGCTTTACAGTATTGCCTCACATTCACCCATTCATACACCGACGGTGGTGTCAACCATGCAAGGTAACAACCAACACGTCAGGAGCAGTTAGGGTTAGGTGGTGTCTTGCTCAGGGACACCACGACACTTAGCTAGGCGGAGCCCGGGGATCGAACCAGCAACCTTCCTGTTGCCAGACAACCTCTTACCTCCTGAGCTACTGCCCCGTGTTAACACGTCTCCATAAGATTTTTTCAGAAGTCGACACCAGCACCCTCGCCCACCCCCCCCACACACAAAATGGTGCCTCCAACCTAACAGCCCTCCTCACTGCTCATGGGACCCAAGGCAGACAGGCCCCGGTGAGACCCCCCACCTCCCATCGCCTCAACGGGTGAGGGGGAGGGCGGTTGTGGTCTGCAGAAGGACCAAAACAAACTGAGAGAGAGAGGTGTGCTTATTGCCTGGGATTAAGGGTTCTAATGGGCTGCCTCTGCTGCAGGGTCTCGACTGGCCCTCTCTCTCTCTGACTCTCTCTCTCTCTCTCTCTCTCTCTCTCTCTCTCTCTCTCTCTCTCTCCCTCTCTCTCTCTCTATCTCTCTCTCTCTCTCTCTCTCTCTCCTCTCTCTCTCTCTAACCCTCTCTCTCTTCCACTCTCTCCCTATCTCTCTGCGCTGTCCCTGTAAAGGGTTCGCTCACCAAGCTATCTGAGCAGTACTGCCAAACTGTAAAGAAAATAGGAGTACTGCTAATAAACTGTTAGCTACATGAGCTGTCCTCACGGTCCGTCTAATAAACCGTTCGCTAACTTAGCAGCTATCCAAGTAAGGCTAACACACCACGCCGCCTTCCACATGCAGTCAAGGAATCTTGTGTGTGTGTGTGTGTGTGTGTGTGTCTCCTCTGGGCCTCACGCCCACCCCCCCGACGCTGGTGTGAGATATAGTACGGAAGAAAAAGTGAATGATATAGAGCTATAGTCGAGGAGTAAATGTGTGTGTGGTGAATGCTGAAGATCCCACCTCCGCACACGATATATATTAAACCCCTTTAAAAATACTATACGTCGAAGAAGTACTTTAATAGCTTTTTTTAATTAAAAATAATGGTAATAAACTTTGGCAAAGAGCAAATCAGCCTCTTCAATTTCAGGGAAAACGCAACTGCACCTGAGACAGAAAAAAAATGCCATTATTCATTGTAGCCTACAGATAATTTGCGGGGTAATCTCAGTACAAAGTAATTTTTCAAAGACCTCATTTTTATATTTACCTCTTTTTTTGTACCACGGTTGATATTTTACCATCATCGAGCAGATGCTTTTATCCAATGCAACTATCCAATGGAACTTCGATATACACAGTCAGCAGCTATATTCTCATTCTCTGGGCAGCTTACTTCAGCGTGCGGTCAGACAGGTAGACTGCGGACAATCAGGGAATCAAACCTGCAAGCACCTTTCGACTCCCTTCCCCCTTCCCCCGACCACCAGAATATTGACATTACATAACCCACGCAGCGCGCTAGCTAACTGCTGACGCGCTGCACCGATGAAACGATACGCTACCACGGCGACGACGTGGACCTCGGGTTCATCTTTATTGAGGGGGGGGGGGACTTTAAGAGATGACGATGCCGTTGGTGTTCCACCTGGCATTGGCTTCTGTCTGTTTTACTGTAATGCTTTTTATAAACGCTATTTCGCTAGGTGACTGCTGCTAACGTGGTGTCCCGCTCCCGGACTCTGACTCGCCCTTCAGGCCCGGGTACCTTTAAATGGATTGCAATTTATATCGCGATTTTATCCAAAGCGCTTTACAGTATTGCCTCACATTCACCCATTCATACACCGACGGCGGTGTCAACCATGCAAGGTAACAACCAACACGTCAGGAGCAGTTAGGGTTAGGTGGTGTCTTGCTCAGGGACACCTCGACACTTAGCTAGGCGGAGCCCGGGGATCGAACCAGCAACCTTCCTGTTGCCAGACAACCGCTCTCAACTCCTGAGCTACTACCACCAACGTTTAACCACACGCATCACCGTGTGTGTTACTGTATACGACCACCAGCACCACCCCCCCCCCCCCCCACCAAAAATGGTGCCTCCAACCTAACAGCCCTCCTCACTGCTCATGGGACCCAAGGCAGACAGGCCCCGGTGAGACCCCCCACCTCCCATCGCCTCAACGGGTGAGGGGGAGGGCGGTTGTGGTCTGCAGAAGGACCGAAACAAACTGAGAGAGAGAGGTGTGCTTATTGCCTGGGATTAAGGGTTCTAATGGGCTGCCTCTGCTGCAGGGTCTCGACTGGCCCTCTCTCTCTCTGACTCTCTCTCTCTCTCTCTCCTCTCTCTCTCTCTCTCTCTCTCTCTCTCTCTCTCTCTATCTCTGACTCTCTCTCTCTTTATCTCTGACTCTCTCCATCTCTCTCTCTCTAACTCTCTCTCTCTTCCTCTCTGGCACCTATCTCTCTCCCTCTCCCCCTCTCACTTTCTCTCTCTCTCTCTCTCTCTCTCTCTCTCCCTCCCTCCTCCATCTCTCTCTCTCTCTCTCTCTCTCTCTCTCTCTCTCTCTCTCTCTCTCTCTCTCTCTCTTCCCGTGCTACCGTGATGTTAAATACTGGCACTCGGCCGGGCTTCCTAAACTATGACTCATCTGAAGCCACTCTGGGTGGTGATACATCTTTCTCCTGGCTTTCCCTCCCTCTCTCTCTCTCTCTTTCTTCTCCTTCTTCTTCTCCTGGTTGTTAGGGGTCATTTTCTTTTTTGTCTTGGCGCTGAGCCAAAGACGAACTGCTTTGGTTGTAGTTTCCCGCCTCCACGGCCGCTCGTGGTGCACGGCGGTGCGCTCAAACTTTTAGGATGTTCCGATATATTGATGAATGTGTTTGTTGGGCGGAACGCTCTGGCTCTCCGATGTTTTGTTTTGTTTTGTTGTCGTTGTTGTTGTTTGTTTTAAACGCAGGGATATCGTTGGGAATTAATTTAAAAAAGTCGAGTGAGAACGTCCAGTTAGCGCTAGCTCTGCCAACTGGAAGGTCAAATGGCCGACACCAATATGGCCGCCTTGAATTGATCGCGTGAAACGGCCGTGCGTTCACGCTGCCGCCGACGGAGTAGCGTGCGGAGGTCCAGGAGGTGGAGGAGGTCCAGGACGTGGAGGAGGAGGTCCAGGACGTGGAGGAGGAGGTTCAGGACGTGTAGGAGGAGGTCCAGGAGAGGTGGAGGAGGTCCAGGATGTGGAGGAGGAGGTCCAGGACGTGGAGGAGGAGGTCCAGGAGAGGTGGAGGAGGTCCTGGACATGGAAGAGGAGATCCAGGACGTGGAGGACGAGGTCCAGGACGTGGAGGAGGAGGTCCAAGAGGTGGAGGTCCAGGAGGTGGAGGAGGTCCAGGACGTGGAGGAGGAGGTCCAGGAGGTGGAGGAGGTCCAGGACGTGGAGGAGGAGGTCCAGGACGTGGAGGAGGAGTTCCAGGACATGGGGGAGGAGGTCCAGGACGTGGAGGAGGTCCAGGACGTGGAGGACGTCCAGGACATGGGGGAGGAGGTCCAGGACATGGAGGTGGAGGTCCAGGACGTGGTGGAGGAGGTCCAGGACGTGGAGGAGGAGGTCCAGGACGTGGAGGAGGAGGTCCAGGAGAGGAGGAGGAGGTCCAGGAGGTGGAGGAGGTCCAGGACGTGGAGGAGGTACAGGACGGGTGGAGGAGGTCCAGGACATGGAGGAGGGGGTCCAGAAGGTGGAGGAGGTGGAGGAGGTCCAGGACATATAGGAGGAGGTCCAGGAGGTGGAGGAGGAGGTCCAGGAGGTGGAGGAGATGGAGGACAATAAGCAAGCACCTAATGCCTTCCAGCATTTAGCCTCGTCCAGCATATAGCCTAGTTCAGCATATAGCCTAGTGCAGCACTATAGCCTAGTCCAGTGCATAGTATTATCCAGCATTTAGACTTGTCCAGTGTATAGCCTGGTTCAACATATAGCCTGATCTAGCATATAGCCTAGTCCAGTGTATAGTCTAGTCCAGCCTATAGCCTTGTCCAGTCTATAGCCTAGTCCAGTCTGTAGCCTAGTCTAGCGTATAGCCTGGTCCAGCAAATAGCCTAGGCCAACCTGTAGTCTGGTCCAGCCTACAGCCTGGTCCAGCGTATAGCCTCATCCACTGCAGACAGACTACATCAGTGACAGTGAGGGGCTGTGCGGTGACTGCAGCCAGAGCTGTACAAAGGTATTACATTTGTTCCCAGTCACTCTCCTACGCTAACCTAAAACCCTGGAAGGCAGGGACACTCACACACACCCCCCTCCCCCCAACCCCCCCCCACCCCCTGTGTCAGGTCTGGGATCCAAACCTCCAGCCCCTGCCAAAGAATTCGTCCAACCACTCAAATTACCCTTGGGCCAGGCACTTCATCTTCAATTGCACATTTGGAGTTGTTCAATGGCCAACAACACTGCAGCAGGAGCTGGCAGTAGGGACCGCGGTGCGTTGTGTGTGAGGTAAGGACCTGCCGATACCAACCTGGGTACCCTCTGTGTGTGTGTGTGTGCCTCTCTCTATCTCTCTCTCTCTCTCTGCCTCCCTCTATCTCTAGCTCTCTATCTCTTTCTCTCTCGCTCTCTCTCTTGCTCTAACTCTCTCTCTCTGTATGTCTCTCTCCCTCCCGCTCTCTCTCTCTCTCTCTGCCTCCCTCTAGCTCTCTCTCTCTCTTTCTCTTTCTCACTCTCTCTCTTGATCTATCTCTCTTTTGCTCTCTGCCTCTCTCTTTCTGTATGTCTCTCTCTCTCTCTCTCTCTCTGCCTCCCTCTATCTCCTCTCTCTCTCTCTCTCTCTCTGCCTCTCTCTATCTCTTCTCTCTCTCTCTCTCTATCTCTTGCTCGCTCTATCTTTCTCTCTCTCTCTCTGCCTCTCTCTATCTCTCTAGCTCGCTCTATCTCCGGCCAGTGCCCAAATCTATTTGAACCACACCGATATTGCTGCAGTAATTCAAGGTTATATGCTGCACTGTTTTACAATTTTATGTATCTAACAAAGTGTGCTTCTGCGTG
Organism: Coryphaenoides rupestris; assembly: GCA_002895965.2. Taxonomy (NCBI): domain Eukaryota; kingdom Metazoa; phylum Chordata; class Actinopteri; order Gadiformes; family Macrouridae; genus Coryphaenoides; species Coryphaenoides rupestris. The sequence continues at coordinate 49,931 of PIJE02000601.1, forward strand.
CGTGTGTGCGTGTGTGTGTGTGTGTGTGTGTGTGTAGCTGTGCATGGGGGTGGTCTGTTTTATATTATTATCAGTTTTTTCCACACTTTGCTTGCTGTGAGAATGAGATTTAGTGTGAGGGCCGATCGGTCTGTTTTGCTCATAACAATACATTACAGAGAACAAACGCACACATAGGACTAATGCATGGCTCTGTGCACCACTAAAACACCCACTGATAGAAACTGGGTCTCTCTGTGTGTGTGTGTGTGTGTGTGTGTGTGTGTGTGTGTGTGTGTGTGTGTGTGTGTGTGTGTGTGTGTGTGTGTGTGTGTGTGTGTGTGTGTGTGTGTGTGTGTGTGTGTGTGTGTGTGCGTGTGCACAAACATAGAAGAGTCTTACTTCACGTGTGTTAAGGGGGTTTGTGCATAAGGGTGTGTGTGTGTGTGTGTGTGTGTGTGTTTATCAGCGTGAACATGTGTGTGTGTGTGTGTGTTTATCAGCGTGAATGTGTGTGTGTGTGTGCGTGTCCCAGTGTGTGTGGTACAGCAACAGTGCCATCTACTGAGATCTACAGCCGTGTGTCTCCACATAATTTCTCCTCAGCCTCGAAAGAACGCACATCGCAGAACACACACTCACACACACACACACACACACATGCACACGTGTGTCTGACTGACATATATGTCAAGTCAACACGTGACCACTAAAACATTCTAGAACACTCTTCAGTATTATGATGCCTTTGATGCTTTCATCACTTTCATCCAAAAGCGCTTCAAACTGAACATCATGTCAGCTGCATGTCGGGTAAGCATCAGCGGGCATTTTGCTCAACAGGTACATACACTGCGGATGCTGTCTGGGTTTGAACCCGGTACCTTTGAGCTGGGAGTCAAACACCCTTTTATCACCACCAGACTTCGACAATTAACAACACACAACGCGTTACGGAGAGAGAGGAAAACAAACAAAACGTCGCCGCAAGTTAGCTTGATACAAACCCAGGGCCTCCTGCCTCATCCGCCCTCATTCTGCCACCAGCTCAAAGCACCACCGTCAGAAACCCGCTGTTTTCTCATCTTTCATCCCCGCACTATTTATCGACAGAAAAACATCCCCCCTTTCTTTTTTCCCTCTTTCCCCCTACATCTCACATCGCACAGCCAGCTGGAGCCGGAATTACACAGAGCTGTTCGCCCGTCTGAAGATCCCCTCGGTATAGACGCAGCCCAACATAGCCGGAGTGTGAATCTTGAGACCACATTTGCTGGCATCAGACTAAAACTCAATGCGATAATTTATGCAGCCGATCAAAGGAGTGTGTGTGTGTGTGTGTGTGTTTGAGTGTGTGTGTGTCTTTCCCACCACCCCCTGTCCCGTACCGTTTCAACAGCCATTTCTGGGTATATAGAACTGATGTTCTGTTCACGGAAGATGGCTCTGGAAGACGTTATGGTCGATGTGTCAGCAGTTCACTTCTTATGGGAGTCGTCATCATTTATGTCACCCCAGCGACAGGAGCGGATCGGCCAATCGCGAGCCTAGATACAAATTTCTGAAATGTTTAACGTTTTGACTTCATGAGCCTGCAGGATCGTGAAGGATCCTCACCACCCGACAGCAAACTGTTCCAACTGCTGCTGAGGTCAGGCAAGCACCTCCGCAGTCACGCTGCGAGAACAGAGACTAAAACTGAGTTTCTTTCCGCAGGCCATCGGGACTGTGAACTCTGACCTCACCGGGGCACACATGCACACATGCTTATGACTTATGAACATACATACATGCAGACATACATGGTATGTACTCACCTAATTCTATATCTTTTCATTCTATATTTTTTGTTCATATTTTGTAAATTTTTTATACTGCCTTTTATATATTTTTGTATATTTCTCATTCCTGCTGGTTTTTTTACTGTAAATATTGTAAATATTCTGATTCTGAGCCGTCAAATTCAGTAATTTTTACACATTCCACTGAGCATCGCCAATTTTCATTTCACTGCATATCCTGTATGTGCATGTGACAAATAAAGTTCTTGAATCTTGTGAGATGGAGGGTCACAAAGACATTAAATAAAGCAGTGGTAACAGCTAATGTGTTTAAAGGTTTCAGGGTCTTTGTATGAATAATTATTCCCCTTGCAAGCTTTTCTTTAGTTTTTGAAACTTTTTTTCAATCAATTGTGTCCTTTTAGTTTACTTTGTCTTATTGCTGTGATGTTCGATTTGTTTGCAC
>PIJE02000601.1:64656-132156 GCA_002895965.2 Coryphaenoides rupestris
CTCTCTCTATTTCCGCAAGGGTCCCCGGTGGCGAGTGACGGATGCTGATGAAGGGAGCGCTGAGCACTGATTAGTGACCCCATCGGAGACATACCCACCGAGAGAGAGAGGGAGGGAGGGAGGGCGAGAGACATAGAGAACCAGAGAGCGAGAGAGAGAGGGAGGTGTCGTGAAAGGACAGGGGGGCTCCACCAGCTGTCCGTGTGGATCAGTGGATGGAGCAATTGCACCTCCAAGCTGTCAAACATGTTCTCATCACGCTGCGGTGAAGGACACACGGGGGGAAGCACTCGTTCTCGCATAATAAAATGCAGTATATTTTATCGAGATCTCACTAAAACCTTAATTTACTGTATTGATGGATTGTTATTCTTGGAAATAGGCCCATGACAATTAGTTCCCAATTGAAACTGTTTACATTAAATACATGGTTTATTTTTATATGTATTTGTATATTGCAGCCATACTTCATGCTTGTTCTTACTTCTTAATTTCTATTCATACTTTCAACTATTTTGCTGTTGATAGTGTTGAAGAAATGTTCATGTGTAGTAGATCTCGCGATAGCCCAGGGAGTAGATCTCGCGATAGTAACGCATCATGAGGACGGAGGATGGGAGAGGGGGGGGTGGCATTATGTCACAAAGTCTCGCGTTACTTGCACTCCAACTCTCGTAGAAACGCGGAAGCGAACGGCGGAAACGTCAACCCCGCTGGCGGCTTCGCTCCTCCTCCTCCACTCCACTATATTCACGACACTAGCGTTTAGTTTTCCTCGGGATTAAATGAAAGCCAGCATAATGTTTTAATTTAAATGGTTTACGGTGATGACGTGTGACTCCTGTCTCCTGGTTTGCTGTCTAACGGGTGAATAATAGCAGAGGAATAGTAGAGAATACTCACATCTAGACCCCTGGACTCAGGTAAGGATAATCTCTCACCTTTATCTGCAATAAACACTCTTAATACTCATCCTCATGTAAACCTCACAGGCATCACATCGTCAGTAGTATTGGAAGTCACAAATGGACATAAAGCAAGCTGCCAAATCATTTCAGATGGCATTTTTCATTACACCCACCCACCCACCCATATATATATTATATTATATATATATTATATTATATATATATATTATATATATACATATTATATACATATTATATTATATATATATTATTATATATATTATATATATATTATATTATATACATATTATATTCTCTATATATTATATTATATATATTATATTATATACATATTATATTATATACATATTATATACATATTATATAATATATTATATTATATACATATTATATTATATACATATTATATTATATACATATTATTATATACATATTATATTATATACATATATTATATACATATATATTATATACATAGTATATATATAATAGTATATTAATATTATATTATATACATATTATATTCTCTATATATTATATTATATATATTATATTATATACATATTATATTCTCTATATATTATATTATATATTATATACATATTATATTATATACATATTATATTATATTATATTAGGCAACCTAGTTTTGAACATCAGTCAGATCCACCACTCATTCCTTTAGGATTGTTCTGATGTGGTTCCGAAGAGATCAGCATCCTCACAGAACCGCCTTTATTACCCTATGATATCAAGCAGTTCAGCATAAGACATTGAATACAAGTTTCACACACTTTATTTGTCACAAATACATACAGGATCTGCAGTTTAATGAAAAAGTGGCGATGCTCACATCATTATTTGTTGCTTTTCTTTATTATTCCACCTGCGATGCGATGCTTGTATCATACACATATTTAAGCCAGTGCTTTTTAGAAAGGAAAGGAAAGGAAGGCCACCTAAAGTTAACACAAGTCTAATTTTAGAGGAGATTAACCAACAATATTTACAAGTACTAGTTCTACCCCCTGTTTAATAATGGTAAGCAGGCGCTGGCTTTTCTCCAAAGCAAACTTCCACTTCCAAACTTCCAAGGATTCAACATTACGATTCAAGAACTTTCATGCTCACATACAGAATATACAGGATATGAAATGAAGTGTCAATGCCCAGCGGAATGTGCAACAGAGCAAATAACCAAAGAATCTAATATTTAGGCTGCAAACATCAAATGCAGCACACCCTCCAGTCACCATCACACCAACTATGAAGTCATACTATAGTCCTGTTGCTGTGTCATCTCACATCCAGTGTCTCTTGTCTCTTGTCACGTCTGTGTTATGAACGAGCAGACCCATGGCTGTGGTGGCTCGCAGTCGCTAGCCTCTGCTGCCGATTGCTCCGTCCCCTCTGCTACACCCCCGGGAGGGCCGACGGCCACCATGTTTGCAGAAGCACCTCCTTCACCGACGCTGCCCGGTCTGTTAGGGTGTGTCGTGCGTGGTGGTACGTGCTGGCACACCTGCATGCGGGTGATGTAGCGGCATTGTGTAACGCAAGCCGCTGGACGGAACGCCGCCGACGGTTGCCTCGGCCGCACCGTGGATGCCAACTGCATCACGCCCTTCCTGGCCGGCAAGCCCAAGCTGCAGGTGGGGATCGGGACCCGTTATCCATCCATCCATCCATTCGTCTGTCTGTCTGCCTGCCTTTCTGTCTCAGGCCAAGGCTGGCTGTCTGTCTACCTGTCCGTTCATCCATCCTTCCATTTTGACTGGGTATCGACTTGTAGTGACTAATCCCTAATTATCATGTATGCCCTCTCTCCATCCCCCCCTCTAACTCTCTCTCTCTTTCTCTCTCTCTCACTCTCTCTCTCTCGCTCTCTCTCTCTGCCCCTCTCTCTGTCTGTCTCTGTCTTTCTCTCTGTCCTCTCTGACATTGTTCCTCTCTGTTTCTGTCTTCCTCTCTCTGTCTCTGTCTCTGTCTCTCTCTCTCTCTCTTTCTGCCCCTCTGTCCCTCTGTCCCTCTCTGGCTCCCTCTGTCTCTCTCTCTCTCTCTCTCTCTCTCTCTCTCTCTCTCTCCCCCCCCATCAGTTGAGTGTCTACAGCACCCTGAAGCCCAACGCGGACGGTGGCCACACACTCGTCCACAAGGAGGAGAACTTTGAGGTGGACAGCAAGTTTGAGAGGTAAGGTTGATGTTGGAATGCGCCCTCTGATCTGTACTCACCACATGTCACCATGAGGCCACGCCCCCAGGTCCTGGTGCTGAGACAATCCAGACGATCCAACGTTAGTTGATATTCCAACTGACGTTGAGATAAGATAAGAACATTGTTCACCTGTACAAGCATGAAGCATGTTCGATAAGACAGAAAGAAAATACATTAAATCGGGCGTTGAGGAGAAGTGGTAGTTTCATGGGTGGGTGGAGTTGACAAATGGTTTAAATCTGATTGACAGGTCTAAATGGAACTTAATTCTGCAGCCTGCAGGGGAACCACATAGAAAACTTGGTATTATAAACACAGCTATTTGGCCCTCTCCCCTGCTTCCTCCCTCCCTCTCTTTCTCCACCTCCCCTCACCCTTCACCCACCTCTCCCCCCCCTCCTCCTCCCTCCCTCTCTTCCTCCTGCTCACCCCCTCTTCCCCCACCTTTCCCTCCCTCCTCCTCCCTGCAGGATAGTGAACGTGTCTCTGCCCAGGAAGACTCGTCAGAACGGCACGCTGTACGCGGTGGTGTTTGTGCACCAGGCGAACGTGAGCCCCTGGCAGGACCCCCGGCAGGTGCACCAGGTGGCCCAGCTCACCACCTACATGGTCCCCAAGCCCCCCGAGGTCTCCCTCATCTCCACCGAGGGGGACCAGGCCCATGACCGGGACGCTAAGGTGAGGTAGCTCCGCAGGCTACATGTGTGAGTGTGTGCGTCTGTCTGTTTTACTCTGTGTGTGTGTGTCTCTCTGTCTCTGTCTGTGTGTGTAACACCATAAGCACTATTCACTATTTAGTTATTTATTGAATGCTTTTATCCAAACCGACTAGCCATGAATTCAGATACAGGTCATTCATTAATTGCCAGACCATAATAATCCTGAGGCCCCCCCCCCTTTTAAACACAGGGACACTGGCTCTGAACGATAAGGAAGCATAAGGAAGTAGCGTTTAACTGCCGAATTTCCATATCAGGAAGTGAAAGCAGCACCTGGGCAGCAGAACGTTCGCCATGGCAACCCCACGGCAGGGGGCGGAGCCAAAGGACGAACGGGAGCAGCAGGGGGAGGAGCCACGGAGCCATCAGACAACCCGGTGTCCCATTGGCGGTCCCGGCTGACGCTCAACATTGTCAGTGACCACTTCCTGTTTGATAAGGAGGCCCTGCCCAGCGACGTGCACCGTTACCTCCGAGTGTAAGACACACGCACGCACGCACTCACGCACGCACGCACACACGCACACACACCACACTCACACACATGCACACACACTCACTTGCATTGCAGTAAACACACACACAATGATGAAGATTGTATTCTGCTAATTCTCCTCATCTTTTAAGATTTTTAACTATATTCTCAAATTGTAATTTGCGTGTGTGTGTGTGTGTGTGTGTGTGTGTGTGTGTGTGTGCGTGTGCGTGTGTGTGTGTCTTCCATCCAGTTTCCCGAGTGGTAAGAAGATGGTGTATCTACCTCTGCTGTTTGTGGACGAACTGAGCAACAGAGTCAAGGACTTGGTGGTACGTCAGAGTTCATACTTCTATCACCAAGTGTCACCACCAGTCCTTAGATGTGTGTGTGTATGTTTTGATTCCAACCAAGTGTGTGTGTATGTGTGTATGTGTGTATGTGTGTGTGTGTGCGTGTGTGTGTAGGAGATTAACAGCACCACGAAGGAACTTGCGCTGACCATAAACTACGAGTCCATCTCTCTTGGGCGGCTGAGGTTCTGGAGTCACATGCAGGATGCTGTTTACTCACTGCAACAGTTTGGTATGTTAACTCTCTCTCACATGCACACACACACACACACACACACACACACACACACACACACACACACACACACACAAGAACACACAAAAGAAGACCACAATGGAACTTGAATAATTACTTAGATTGCAAGTTTTTATTGCTATTTTTTATATTTATATTTTGTTTCTATATATTTTTTGAATTTTGAATTCTGGTTCTGATTCTGATTTGTGTGATTTCCAGGTTTTACGGAGAAGGATGCGGACGAGATCAAGGGCATCTTCGTGGACACCAACCTCTACTTCCTGGCGCTCACCTTTTTCGTCGCCGCCTTCCACGTGAGTCTTTAACCAACGCAAACACGTCATTAAACCAAATTACTAACACACTAAAGCGAGAGATGGAAGCGGTATTATGTGCCGTAAACTTTACAACAAGGGTGTTTTCACCTCCGCAGAACCGCCGGGGAACATTAAACACACAGGTGTAGCTCATAAAGTTAACCGGGGGTGCGTTCGATTTGAGCAGCATCACCTTGTGACGCATGAACGTGTTGTGACTCTGTTGTGATTCTGCTGAATTCTGCTGATTCTGTGAACTCCGAGCTAAATGTGGACAGTTTAAATAAACAACCTTATTTTACGAGGCTGAGGCTTCACTGCTGACTTGAGAAGAGGTGGAGACGTCACAGCTCAGATGAAGAAAACATAATTTTTTTAATAAAATATAAAAATAAGTGATTTTAGAGAATGTAACAGGAGGATCAGAGTTGTCCCGAAAAGTTGCATTTTCGGGACAATGCGCATTTGAATATCTTCGAATATCTTATTAACTATATTTTTACATTTCGACTCACTGTAAATTTGTACATTTGTTATTTTATTTGTATTATTCTATTGTTATTTCTCTACTGTTTATACTATTACGATGCAACCTCTGGCACAAGAATTTCCTTCGGGATCAATAAAGTTTTACCTTATCTTAGCTTATTTCTGTAATATTTACATTGCATTGTATGTTTTCTTATTGTGCAAATACACCTTACTCAAATACACCTTACTCAAAGCGTTCTCGTGTGTTAGTGAACGTACGTCTTGGTGCAGGCTATTCTTTTCAGACCATTTTAAATAAATGATGCTTTTCTAAGACAAAATGTGTCACTGACACCTACGCCGATGATGTCTGTCTGCCTGTGCCATACTTTCTCATTCTAATACTGTCATTCTCTCTCTCTCTCTCTGTCTCTGTCTCTCTCTCTGTCTCCAGCTGCTCTTTGACTTCCTGGCGTTCAAGAATGACATCAGCTTCTGGAAGCAGAAAAGAAGCATGGTGGGAATGTCCAGTAAAGCAGGTGGGTCACGTGACCAACGACAACATTCGGGGTGGGGTGGGGAGGGGTGGGCGGAGCCTGGTCTGAACATGCAATCTCATTGGAGCTGCAGGCCTCCATGAGATGGTCTGAATTAATTCCAAAGACATTTAAAAGTATCATTGTCATATCGTAATTTAAGTTTAATTGAATTGTATCTATCGGGCTAATCTTGGACTAGAAAGGTAACATCTTAAGGGAGCATTAACTTGCACTCACTAACTTGCGTGTTTGTACGTTTTGGCACTAAATAATAGTACTTAGCATTGTTTAGCATATTGTATGTTCTTAGATGTTGGTAATGCACTCAGAATGGCACCTCTGCTCTTATCCCAGTTATTATGCAGACAACCTAGACATTATGAAACTCGTTCTATTAACCTTGCAACAAGCCTGCTCTATTCTTATCTTTATGTACCACAGTGATATATTGCTGTCTCCTTCAACAAATGTAAGTTGCTTTGGATGAAAGCATCTGCCAATTGCCCTAAATGTATATTGTGTGTATGTGTGTGTCTGTGTCTGTCTGTCTGTCTGTGATTCCTCCTCAGTACTGTGGCGCTGTTTCAGTACCATCGTCATCTTCCTGTACCTGTTCGACCAGCAGACCAGCCTGCTGGTCCTCATCCCTGCTGGGGTGGGCTCCATCATCGAGGTAAACGCACCACACCACACCCACCACCCCACCCTGCCCACCCACCACCCAGCACCCCGCATGGCACTGGGTCACGTAGCCATCAATGCTAAACAATGCTAAGTACTATTAATAATGTCAAGACGTACAAACACGCAAAAACGGTTGAAAATCTGAGATGTTCCCCTTTAGTAATGTTGTGAAAAGTTGTAATTACGTTTTTAAATGAAGGAATGCTGGTGTCGCCTGTTTAAACTGTACTAATATAAAAGTTATGTTTTGGTCATTCATTCTTGGTGTGTGATTGGCCGGCTGCCCCAGGTGTGGAAGGTGAAGAAGGCCTTCAAGATCCAGGTGTCCTGGAAGGGATCCAAGCCCACCCTCCTGGTAGGAGACACCAAACACTCTCCTCTCTACACTAGGAGATTGTTTGTTTGTTTGTTTGTTTGTTTGTTTGTGTTGCAGTGGTTAACAAATCAGGACTGTTCTTTCTGCGTCAACAGTTTGGGAAAATGGATGAGTCGGAAAAGAGAACGGAAGAATATGACACTCTGGTGAGAGTACTCACACACACACACACACACACACACACACACACACACACACACACACACACACACACACACACACACACCGCCCTATCAGTGACCTGATACTCTCTCACTGTTCCTCCGGTTGGTGTGCAGGCCATGAAGTACCTGTCCTACCTGCTCTACCCTCTGTGCATAGGAGGGGCTGTCTACGCCCTGGTGTACTTACGGTACAAAAGGTAATCATTATCATGATTATCATTATCATTATCAAGAGATAACTGTGTGTGTTGCTCTGCTCGGTGGCTCTCGTGTGTGTGTGTGTGTGTGTGTGTGTGGCACGACTTCTGATTTTTTTTCAAGTCGACTTTTCTATCAATAAAGTCGACGTAACGTCGACGCGTCGTTGATGACGTCATCACATACACACGCACGCAAAAAACCCAGAGACAGAACGGTCTGTCCAACAAAAAAAAAAAACACGAGTATCCTCTGAGCAAACAGCCGCTTGAAATCTCTTCATTCAGGGGTGCCCACACTTTTTCAACTTGCGAGCTACTTTTAAAATGACCAAAATGATCTACCTACACTAAAAATGCTAAATATATCCCGAGTATACTTCATATAAAGGGGGGGGGGGGCTCCGTTCATTCGCGGTTCTGACGAGGTTATCTTAAAGTGTAAAGATAAAAAGATAAGTGACTTGTGGTAGTGACGTCGACGCGTCGATTAGCCGACTTTTCTGTGCAAGCCCTAGTGTGTGTGTGTGTGTGTGTGTGATTGCTAATTGAAAGCTGAAGACTCTTAAAGGGGACATATTATGCCACCAGGTGTGATTAGCCATTGCAAGTGGTTTCACAATTGTCATGTGACTACCGTCTAGTGACATCACAAGTGGGAATGTCCACCTAGATGTATGCTGACTAGATCAGTTTACCTGTCGGTACAGTCCACTGGGTAGGCTGGTAGACTGATCTAGTAAATCATACATCTAGGTGGACATTCCCACTTGTGATGTCACAAGACGGTAGTCACATGGCAATTGTGAAATGGCTTGTTCTTGGTACTTTGGCATTTGTTGAGACAGTGTGGTCGTCTGCACAAGGACAGTTTTTGAACTAACCTGTGATTATGATGATTACCTCTATGTCCTCCTCACCCCCTCCCTGGTCTCTCTCTCTCCTGTCTCCTCCCCCCTTCCTCCCTTCCTTCCTTCCCTCCCCGCTAGCTGGTACTCCTGGGTGATCAACAGCTTAGTTAACGGTACGTTCTGATTGGTCGTGAGATCATACAGACAACAACAACACAACACATGTGACAAACGGCATTAATACATTTTTAACTTAACTTATCTTACGTGTAACACAAGTTTCTGTTATAAGTGTTTGTAATACAGCCACTTAGGATCTTGATGACTATTATGATTAATCATGTTAATATTATTATATATTATTAATATTAAGGTTAATATTAATCCACTCATTTGTTCTGCTCTGTAGGTGTTTATGCGTTCGGCTTCCTCTTCATGCTTCCCCAACTGTTTGTCAACTTCAAGGTACGCACACGTATTCTCACGTTCCTTTAGCATACTATTTCTTTGTTGTTTATTTGTTTGTGAGGGGGAGGGGGGACATGAACCTAGAGAGACATTTCTTCGGATACCTTGAGACAGAAATATTACTTTATTACCGACGTGGAAAAAATGTTGTTCTACAAAAACCCAAACGAAAAACGCACAGTTTAAAACTCTGTGGTGTTTGTGTTCTTTGTTTTTTTGTCTCTTTGTGAACAGCTGAAGTCTGTGGCCCACCTGCCCTGGAAAGCCTTCATGTACAAGGTAAGACCTGCTGCTCCACGCCTCTCTAGCCCCGCCCACATCTATTGATGAACACGTTGCCTCTCACTTTATCGCTAACCAAGGATATTATTCACTGCATCTGTTGTGTGCTTTGCGTGCACATTTCCCCCCAGTAGGAGCATTCATTTTGACATTGATCGACCTGATTCTCCCCCTCCCCCAACCCCTCCCCCCTCTCCCTCATCAGGCCTTCAACACCTTCATCGACGATGTGTTTGCCTTCGTCATCACCATGCCGACCTCCCACCGGCTGGCCTGTTTCCGGGACGACATCGTCTTCCTCGTTTACCTCTACCAGCGATGGTAAGACTGCTGGCATCACAAGTGGGAGTGTCCACCCAGATGTATGGTGGATAGATCAAACTACCAGCCTACCCAGTGGACTGTAGCAACTGGTAGGCTGATCTATCCAGCATTGTAGAGCTGGTCTACAAACACACTATAATCCTGTGACTGTGTTGTCTGTCTCCAGGCTCTATCCGGTGGACAAGACACGAGTGAACGAATACGGGGTTTCCTACGACGAAGCGGACAAGGGGAAGGCACACAAAGACTAGAAGAGGAGGAGGAGGAGGAGGAGGAGAGGGAGGAAGATGAACCTGCCGTCCGTTCTACTATTTACTGGACTGTGACAGGACCAGTAGGTCTATGCAGCTGGTTTGATCCACGTCCAATCCTGTCGATTGATTGATGTGTTGGGGGACTCACACACACGATTGATCATCTGTAGTTTGTGGTTGATTTACAAATGAAGGCGTTTTGTTATTTTATACCTTTTAAACCCACAGATCGTAGGAGTGTTTCAGCTTGCGTGAACTGTTTTTACTTTGTTTTTTTTATTTTAGTTTATTGAGGGTGGCTGCAAATGGCCATTTTAATTGTGCGCGATTTTTAATTAAGGCTTGATTACACAAGGGGGACCCGCGGGGGCATTGAGTTGATGGGTATGTTTAATAGCAAGGTTTTTATAAGGGCCTGGAACAGTGTATTATTAATACACAGCTTTATTTTGCACTGGAAATAATTTGAGGACACATCTTGGACCCCCGATGTGACATACTGATGACCTTGCAGATGATTGTCGATTCAGGATTCAGGATTTTAGTGATTGGTGGTCGACCTCACTGGTACACAGGCTGACTGCTGGGAAGTTAACGTGAACATGGCATTTATAACGAAACAAACAAGCAAAGTCTTTGACACTTGGAAATGGTACTGCACGGGAACAACCAGGCAGCAAAAAAAAAGACTTAAAACACATTTTTCTTTTCATTTACAAACTCGGATACGTGACCTCCCAGGGACCAGAGCAAAGAGACATTTTAATTCCCATGAAAAGCAAATCTCTTTACCTCAAGTATTCTCTCCCAGGCCAACACCGGTGCCAAATGTAAAGTGACGTGTACTTGCTCTAGTCGTGTGTGTGTGTGTGTGTGTGTGTGTGTGTGTGTGTGTGTGTGTGTGTGTGTGTGTGTGTGTGTGTGTGTGTGTGTGTGTGTGTGTGTGTGTGTGTGTGTGTGTGTGTGTGTGTGTGTGTGTGTGTGTGTGTGTGTGTGTGGAACATGAGTTAGTATTACACCTGGACCAACACTGGCAACGCTCGTATGAAGATGATGGTGCATCTGTTAAACAATTGGGCAGATTTACTCACAAGGGAATATGCATTTGCCTGAAATATTGAAACAATGTCGTTTTTAAATGTAATAAAAGTTTTAATATACTGCATTTGGTGTCGAGTTGAACGTCACTTTTGAAGGGCCCCTATGATAGTTTTCAGAAATCTCTTTCCTCGGCATGCGTCCAGCAGTGGTGCAGCGCCACCACTGGGCAATTAGCGCCACTGCAACCAACAATTGCAACTGCATCGCAGGTGCCTGCTTGTTGTCAATTGAGAATTATGGTGGGGAGGGAAAAAAGGACTCAACACAAATCAAGAGTAATTACTGGTGTACTGAGAATTTTTACCAGAAGTGCAAATAATTGGAGGCTTAAATGTGTGAAAGCTTCTCAACTGTGCTGTAGGCACAATTAAATATATTAAACTTCCAATTTCTATTCTTGCACAATATACAAATTGAAGGACTTTCAATTACCCATATCTACTCCAAGCCAAAGTCATGGCCTTGAATTTTTTAATTCTCAAATTCAAACATACAATGACCCACTAAATGAACGCTGCTAAATGTAAAGCATTGGGAAAGGGTCATCTAGGGTTTCACAGAAGGAAAAGTTAATGGGATGGCTACAAATCAAACTAATGTACAGTATGACACTCATCACTTAAGTTTCAAGCCTCATTTGATCATTTTAAGGACACATCCACAAAGTTGTACTAAACATTGAATTATTGCCCAGCCTAGATCAACATACCAGTGGACAAAGCCCACAGCTGGATGTACTGATCTTTAATCTCTGATCTAGAAGTTGAACCATATGGATTTGTGAGACTAAATGACAACGAACTCCATGCCTGGTGTTATAATTGAGTCTTTTAAATAGTCCCAAAGAAAAGAACCGTGTGCATCAACAAAGCAGAACACCACTGGACAAGTTCATTTGAGTTTCTAGTCTTTTATTTTGTTGTTTCGTTAGAAAAACAGTTCTAGTCGAAGAGACCGAAGCCCATGTCGTCATCCGACTCCTCTGACTCTTCCTTCTTCTCCTCTTTCTTCTCCTCCTCCTTGGCTGTGGGGGCAGAGAGAACACAGGAAGGGGTTAATTCAACATGTATTAGCCACGCGCGATCGGGGGCAGGATGGTGTTGCAACTCCCAGTCAGAGTCCTGGTTAGATCCCAACTGTGTCTGCAGTGAAGACAGCCAGACATTCTGCAGTGCATTAAGGAGCGAGGTGCCCAGCGGGTATCTGCAAAATCCACAAGTTGCTTTGGATTTCTGTGTGTGGTTTACTCAATCATTTAACAGACTTTTCAAAAACTCAAGGCAACTTTCAGTAGACTTTCCAGAGTCACGTCATCAAGCAGCAGGTTAAGAATGTGTATCTCGCTGAAGAAGACACAGACGGTACACTGCAGACATTTTGGGGATCGAAACCAGGACCTCTAGGTTAGGGAGTGAAACACCCCTATACCGACTAAGTAGCCGCTGCACAGTAAAAGCACAAGCGGTGTAGGTTGAGGTGTAGCAGGTCTGTACCTGGGGCGTCAGCAGCAGCAGCAGCAGCAGGTGCGGCACCACCAGCAGCTGGGGCTCCGCCTCCAGCGCCGACGTTGCAGATCAGGCTGCCGATGTCTACGCTGGTCAGGGCCTACAGGTCAGGACACAGGAACACAGTAAGGAACTGGGCCAAGAACACTGGTATAGACCACCAGGAGCTGAGCCCAGAACACTGGTATACACCACCAGGAGCTGAGCCCAGAACACTGGTATAGACCGCCTGGAGCTGAGCCCAGAACCCTGGTATACACCACCTGGAGCTGAGCCCAGAACACTGGTATACACCAACCAGGAGCTGAGCCCAGAACCCTGGTATACACCACCAGGAGCTGAGCCCAGAACCCTGGTATAGACCACCAGGAGCTGAGCCCAGAACACTGGTATACACCACCAGGAGCTGAGCCCAGAACACTGGTATAGACCGCCTGGAGCTGAGCCCAGAACACTGATAGACAGCCTGGAGCTGAACACTGTATAGACCACTGGGAGCTGAGCGCAGAACCCTGGTATACACAGTAATGTACAGCGCAAATAAACGATAGTCCAGCCCATTGAGCCCTAACACAATGTCAATATACAGTTTATCACGTGTTACAGTGCATTATGAACGTGATGGTTTACAAGCAGGAACAAACCAAATAGATGAATCGTTTTAAAGTACTAGTGGGTTGGGGGCTGTCAGTGAAAGGATGGAGGTAGCCAGATCGATGGAGTGTGTGTGTGTTTGTTTATTAGCCAGGTAAGGTACTGGTTGTTCTGCCGTGCTCACCTTGGCGAAAAGGCTGGGCCAGAAAGGCTCCACGGTGACGCCAGCGGCCTTGATCAGGGCGTTGAGCTTGTCCTCCTGAACACAGAAACACAAGACAGGAGGAAAGGTTATTATTAAAGTATTACATGGTAACAGGCAGGAGTTACCACAGCACATGGGGATGTGTTGAGTAAGAGAGGGAGAGAGACATCAGTATGTACAAAAGACAAGACTACATTTGACCGGCCAGTCATGCTTGCTTGTGTGATTGTTTATTAATATCATAAGTTATCGCTAGTATTACCCAGTGTGGCTACATAAACAGGTAGATACCCCTTAAAACCATGGAGGCTTTGCTAATGGCCAGACTGACATGTTTTCAACACGTGGCTTGGAAACATAGATTAACAGTTTTAATCCAATCTCATTACCCCTCCAATGCCATATCAAAAGATTCACCCATTCATATGAAGTGGCATAAGTAGTAGTATTACCAGCCATTAGATCACACGTTTGCTTTGCACTGCACTTTATGGGCGACCAGTGTGTTACCAGACTGTCCCTTGTCAGTCAGATCTGTCAAAAACGACGCACACAAATCACAATTTGAAATGATGTCTGTGTGAGCCCAGAGCTTTACTAATAGACTACCAAGCTGTAGTCTTGCCTCTTGTACCAAAGCACTGCAACCAGAGGCACTCACATGGTCCACGCTGTCACAACACCAACTGTACGTCACAGGACTGCATTATGATGTCAGAGGAGGAGGATTTGTAGAAAAACACTTTTAAAAGTAACTTGTATAACAACATCTTCACACCTCAAAGACCAAACGCCCTACACGGGTCTGGTACAATAACAACGTGGCCCGGCGCTATGGGAGCCGCCATCTTTGTTTTTAGCGCCAGTTTTGTGCAGTACCGTTGGTCAACGGTCTTATCGGCGAAACGTGTAAACAAACAAACATAACGTAACACGACGCGACCCGTCAAGACATTTAAACGACCGTTCATGACGTTATAAGCGGGGCGGTCGGGTGCGTAATACGCGTGTGTGTGTGTGTTGATGATAATGGAGGCTTTTTACGGAGACTTACGGTGACAGTGACTTCATCGTCGTGGAGGATGAGAGCGGAGTAAATACACGCGAGTTCGGATACGGAAGCCATTGCTGATGTTATATTTTAGGGTTTGGGCGTCAGATGCCTAAATATGAGGGTGCTAGTCGCCGGATTGCGGGCCTTAGCTTCGGATGAAGAACCGAGCACCTTTAGACACAGTGAGTGACGTCCTGCTCACAGTTTCAGCGGAAAGGGGAGGGCGAGGGGCGGAAGTTGCATTATATATACCGCGCGCACCCGCCCCCCCCTACGTCATCACGTACGGGCGCACTCCACTGACGTCTTGTCGTGTCTGGATTCTTTTGTGACATCGAATCCGAATCCGAATCACAAATCAGAATCAGTTTTTTATTTTTTTTATTTAATGTGCTTTTGTGCAATTGGTGTCTAACATTGAACATTAAACGGAACAGAAATGAAAAAAAATCCTACAAATTCTAAAAATATATATTTTACGGGGCCTTTGTAAATAAAAATAAATAAAAATAAGACAAAATGTGCTCCTGATTAGAAACGGGACCCGGGAAAACTAAATCGATTAATGAAAGACTTGCAGCCTTACTTGATTGATGCCAAATGTGCAATTTCATAATTCACCCTTCTTCACGTCGACTTCTCGAAAGATACGAAAAATATCCACCTATACATCAAACTAATAGAGGCCTACTTTTAGAACTAATAGAGACGGTTCTCGTATCATATTGGATAGGCATTATATACTGTATATACTTTATGTATCTATACTTAGGCAGATTAGGATTCAATTAATTTTGTGTCTATAACAACATGTTTTATGGTTGAAATGTGATGCCTGTAGAAATACTAAATACATTCATTTTAGTTAAAATTAAATAATTAGTTTAATATTTTAACTTCAGAGCTTCTTAGTTAGACGGAAACAATAGAACAGAACAAAACAAATCACAACTTGTTTAATAATAACTGTTTTTTATTGGCTTGGTTTAAAAACTGTACATGTATAACTCCTTCCTGAGAGTCCCACCTGCCCCAGAGAAAAAGAGAGAGCGGGGGTCAAGGGTCATGGAAAGATGGAGAGAGGGAAGATGGAGAAACAGGAGAAGAGAAGGGCTCAATGAGTGAATGGTTTGAATAAAAACGGGAATAGAATATTTTTTTTAATATATATTAAAAAAACATATTTAAGGGTTTTTTGTTGGATATTAATATTTAGGATAAAAGGGATAAATCGTCCCAAATAAATTAGAGGCCTGTGTCATAGTTTTTATGAAACAATGGAGTGAAATTGTGACAAATTAGGCTAAATGTCACGTGTCATTTCAGAGGGTTTGAGCGAAATGGTGCCTTTGATGTGCCTGTAATGTGTGTGGGTGTGTAGACAGGGAATGGGATTGAACAACACAACTGGTGCAACAAGACACACTTCACCTCAACTTAACATGTGTAAAAAAGGTCAATATCAAACATATATTATCTAGCAATTCTTTTTTTTTTGCTCCAAATGGCAGGACACATGAACTACAACCTCCAACCATGAGGACGCACTGTTCACAAGTCCACCTCTCTGCGATGTCAGCCACAAAACTGAATTCAGCGTTCATTTTTATTCCCTCCTCCTCCTCCTCCACCTCACATGACCAATTTCAGTGACATCACAAATCTGAGTGTAAACAACATGCATCTCCGTGGTAACGGTGGAAAGACCCGCCCCCCCCACCCCGCAATCGTCATGGAAACGGGCATCACCTATTGCCTAGCAACCATCCCCATGACCCCAGTGTAGTGTTAAAAAATACTTCTTTGTGGGTTTACTGTCGTAAAGTAAAAAAAAAAAAAGTTCTGTCTTTGCATTCCACGAATCCAGAAAGAAAGAAAGAAAAAATGTTAAAAAGTTTGTGTATTCTGTTTTTTTTTCTTTACACTGTCCAGCGTGCCTGAGATATACACTGACTAGTGCGGGCGGGAGCTGGTGTGTGTGTGTACGAAGACACACACACACTCACAAAAAAAGGATAAAACTATCATTATGTATATATATATAAACAACGGTTACCCATACGGTTCTGTAGTGAACTTAGACAAGATAATGGCAGTTAGCTTGAAAAAAACCCCTTAAAAACGGAAATAGCGGCGAGACAAGATTCATATAAACAATAATAACGCTAATAATAATAATAATAATAATAATAATAATTAGAATAACGGATAGCAACACAATAAACACATTTTAAGCTTTTTAAGTCGTCATTGTCATCTCGACGATCGTGATCGCCGAATTCGCTGATCGTGATTTCATCAGAGGAGTTCCAGTTGTCACGGCGTTCCGTCTGGGGTGGGGGGGAGGGGAGGGCAGGTGTTTTGTCATTGGTGAAGCATCCCTCCATAAAGCCATGTGCTATCAAGGAGTCCTGACCACTCAGTCAGTAACCTTCAGAGTCACGGTCACTTAGAGAGTCTTTAACTCTGCAGGTGTGTGGATGTGGGGGGGGGGGGGGGCAGTAGTGTGTGGTTTAATGTTTGTAGCCTGCTGATAAAAAAATTGTCAATAAATCGACAATAGACATTTGGAGAAAGCAACAATTCTGGATCCTGGAAAAGATGTAATAAAAGAGAAATGTTTTTCTGTTCTTCTTCTGTAAAATACTGCAGGATACGAACAAAAAGTCGATAACCATAAGCGGCTATAGCTGGCAGTCTGTCAGGTGAGCGTGCGTTAAAGAGAGAGAGAGAGAGAGAGAGAGAGAGAGAGAGAGAGAGAGAGAGAGAGATACTAGTCTGATTGCGTTCGATTGGCTGTGTTTTCATTCCTTCATTTGTCCATCCCACTGATCCTCCATTAACTGGTCACAACGTCTGTGTCTTCAATCCTACTGTAGAGTCATCCATTCATTCATTCATTCATTCACTAGTTCATTCATTCATAACATCCGTTCACCTTCCCCGTCTGTGATTGGCTTTCACCCTCCCGATTCCTTCGCAACTGGCTCCACCCCTTTTCTTCTTCTTCTCCTGCTCCTTCGACACCATCTTATTTTCCTTCCTTCCTGCACACACATGGCTTAATCTAATTGGATCCCTTGTCCCCCCCATTGGCTAGCGGGCTAGTGTGGGCGGGCCTGGGAGATCATCTTGAGCCGTGATTGGTCGATGACATCCAGGAGGTTCTTGGCGTCGACGGCGAGCGCGTGAGCGGCGGTTAGCATCTGCTTCTTGTACTCCTTCTGTAAACTAACACAAGACACAGGACACAATAACATAAACACATGTCAATAAATGTAATTCTAATAACATCTGATATGTTAGGCTCATGTTCCATGTTACAGTTTGGTGGGTTTCATTTTAAACTGCAAAACTAGCAACTTTGGACGAGTTATGAGTTGTTTTGTGGCTACCTCGTCATCACGTACTGCTGGGCGAGTTTCAGTTTCCCTATTAGCTCGGAGAGGTCGGAGTTCAACAACTTCTGGGCCATCTCGATCTGGAACAGAGCACACACGCACGCACACACACACGCACACACGCACGCACACACACACACGCACGCACACACGCACACACACACACACCCACGTTGAAGTTGTAGGTGTGTGTGTACAGTTACCTGTGTACCTGTGTGTGTGTGTGTGTGTGTGCGTGTACCGGTACCTCTCTGTGTGTGCTCGCTGGCAACTCAGGAATGGTCTCGTCAACTGTTGCTAGAAGGGTCCTCAACGCTAGACCCACCTCCTACAACACACACAAACACACGCACACACAGACACACACAGACACGCACAAGCACACACACACACACAAAATCAGATACTATTTCCCACAGACTAACAATGCTAATAGTAATATTATAGTAATATTATAGTGAATAATAATATAACAAAATCCATTCTCCATTCCTACCTTCACCATGGCAACGTACTCCTCGGGCGCAGCTGGCTGGATCCTGTAGGACATCTCGATGACGGCCTTGACCAAACCCGTCACGTTCTCGTACACGCGGTCGTTGGAGCGGTCCAGGTCGGCCGTGGGGGGCGGGCTGATCTCCTGGGGCTGCAACTGTGGACCAATCAGGGAGAGGGAGACGTCAGATTGGCTCTTGTTGGTGCTGATGCTGCTGGTGGGAAGGAAGACT
This sequence comes from Coryphaenoides rupestris, assembly GCA_002895965.2. Classification (NCBI taxonomy): domain Eukaryota; kingdom Metazoa; phylum Chordata; class Actinopteri; order Gadiformes; family Macrouridae; genus Coryphaenoides; species Coryphaenoides rupestris. The sequence continues at coordinate 83,101 of PIJE02000601.1, forward strand.
GCAGTGATGCAGACTCACCACCGGGTGGCAGCATTGACTAGGATCAGGCTACAGGTGTTGCATGCGTGTTGTGTGTGTGTGCATGCACATACAAATGCATGTGCGTGCACACACACGCAAATTCACGCACGCTCACTGACACACACTCACGCTCACGCTACACTGGTCTATCTAGTATTACTAACTAGTTGGTTAGTAGAACGCTAGAATACGCAAGAAGCCACTAGTTGTGTGTAACAGCCAGATGATGACCAGTAGAGTTGAATGTGAAGTCGTTAAACCAAGATCAGGCTCGACAAAACAAGGACATCACAACCCAAAACCAAAATCAATCTGGTCTTTAAGCATTTAAGTGTTCTGTGTTCGCTTGGCTTGCTTTTAAGTCTTTAAAGGCCTCTGAATGCTTCTTCTGAAATGTCGTTCATTTGGCGGGAAGGGTGTGCGGGGGTCGATGCAGTTCGGAAAAGTCACTCTCTGAATCCGGTCTATCCGAAATGCCCTCCCGGTCCCGCCCCCTCCTCAGCGATACAGTAGATTAGTGGGGTATGAAGGAAGGGGGGCGGGGCTTGGAGGCCGGCGCCAGATCTCGGTAGGCTGACGGACAGCCTCCTAAATTCTAGTACCGCCACTAATATCGGGCCAGGGTTACTTCTGTGGAACTACACGAGGTAGAAGTCGAATTTCGGGCGTCCGATTTATTATGATCTCAGAACAAGCATACAGAGCATACAGACCTTTACTGCAGATCAAACAGTGTGGCCACTAGGGGAAGCAAGGGGGGCTTGACACACATCACACTGGATGAGATCAGAACACCACCTCTGGATGTTGGCTCACAGTCGTCCATCACAGCGGTAGCAAGCCAAGCGAGTTAATACGAATCCACAAGAAACTACAACTACGACAACAACCAAACTACAGCGTTCTCGATAAAACTGTTCTGAGGCACTGTACTGTATCGGGCTCCGGTGGCGGCGGGGAGTAGGTACCTTGACATTTCAGGTTTTTTCGACCTCATGGACCGCTTCTCGCAATAATACTAGTAGTAATAGCACTGTTAGTAAGTAGTACTGCAAGAACTTGTCCCTGAGAAATTCTCATAGATCTTACTCATAGCCAATGGAATTAAATACATTGAGTTTTGTTGCCACGGAAACGCATTGGCCAGTATTGTTTAAATCATGGAGCAAACTAAATAACCAATGGTTCCATTCAGCGACTGCTAAAAGTTGTCTGGCTGAGTTCACTGGCTTGTCACAAACACAAACCTTTTCCTTTAGTTCTACAAAGGTCAGTAATACGACCATCTTAAAGGTGACCAACACACATTTTTCCACCATATTGTGACCTTTTGTCCAAAAAAAAGGAGCTCAGCTCTGAATATGATATTTGAGAAATGTCAAGGTAGCAGTTTGTTGGACAAGTTTAGTAACGGTAGCTACTACTCTCTACTCTTAGCTATGCTATGCTATGCTAAGGCCATAGCACAGATCTACACAGAGGTTGGCTTACCCTCCACGGCTAGACGTGTGTGTGTGTGTGTGTGTTAGGGAGAGAGTGAGAGCAAGGAGGAGGAGGACACCAGGCGAGGAGGAGGAGTAGGAGGAGTGGATGGGGTGATGAGGAGGAAGGAGGTGCAGGACGAGTGAGTTAGTGTGACCAGGGACAGGGGAGTCGACAGGGAGTAAGAGACAGAGAAACACAAAGGGAGAGAGACAGAGGGGGAGAAAAGGGGGAGATCACGTTAGAACAGCAGAGCACCCCGGGGGTAGGACAGGGAACACAGGAACATCTCATAGAACGCCTTTAGAACGTCTTTAGAACTGTGCAACCCGTGATAAAAGAGGCTGGACAGGGTTGGGGGAAAACACCATGACAACATAAATGCATTCACACATTCAGAAATAAGAAACAAAAATCCAATCAGTTATGAGAAAATATAATAAAAAGGTACGAGGAACGCAAAACGTGCATTTCTTTTTAAACAGGAATCCATTTTAGATGATGTTAACTTTTCAATGAGACTGCAGTGTGTGTGTGTGTGTGTGTGTGTGTGTGTGCGCTTGCGTGTTTGTGTACCTTGACCCCCTCGTTGTAGCTGTCCACGGGGTTGAGGAGGGGCAGGTTGCCAAGGTGACAGGGGGCTCCGGGCCGGGGGGGCTTCTTAGGGGGGGCGGCGGTGTGTTCTGCTGAATAAAATGTTTATATATATTTATAATAATAAAACAACTACCACTACCACTAATCACCACTAGCAACTAGATATGTAGAGTGTTTTCCATAGCATCTCATCAGGATGAAACTACTTCTACAACCAACAACAGGATTAGGATTAATATTCTGAGTAAAAGGATCAATGTTGTTGTTGTTGTTGTTGTTGTCGTTATCTCACCTTGCTTTCCGACTGGCTGGTAGATATGTTGGCTCCCTCCCTGTGGTCGGACAGAGAGACAGACAGACAGACAGACAGACAGAGACAGACAGAGACAGACAGAGACAGACAGAGACATACTTTCACACATCATTCTTGTGGTGCGGCCAGTACTTGTAAGGCCGGCCAGAACCCATTAAGATATTTTAACTTATTCTCATCTTACTCTCTTTTCATTGTGTCAGCGTCTCTATATCTCTTTCCACCTTCACATTTTACACTTGTTATTATAATCCTGCTTCCACTAAAGTGTGTGAATGTCTGCATGTCAAGTGATGTGTGTGCGTGTGTGTGTGTCTAGAAACACACCGGAGTTTGCAGCGTTCCGTCCTCTCTGTCAATACTTCCTCTGCTGTTTCTGGCCTCAGCCTTCTACAGAGAGAGAGAGAGAGAGAGAGAGAGAGAGAGAGAGAGAGAGAGTGAGAGAGATAGGGGTTAGAGAACCATACATAAATAAAATGCAAAAGCAAAAGGAAACATCCACAAATACAACCTTAATTTCGCTTGAATGACAGTTCATAAACAAAGCCAACTTTCAATAATTTTTTACTGTAAATATTGTAAATATTCAAGTTATCTTTAGTACTCTTTTGCACATTCCGCTGAGCATCGCCACTTTTTCATTTCACTGCATATCCTGAAAGTGTGACAAATAGTTCTTGAATCTTGAATCACCCCATTCAGGACATGGTAGGATTTTGATTAGGATTTTGGATATTGGTTCACATGGCAGACACAACATAATGCGACATGCAACTATTCACATCCCAGCTACGAGCACACAGGACCACAACATATATACATTGTCCTCCTCGACCACACAAAGTCATCTCAGCTCAAACTACCCATGATGACTGACCTTCACAAAAACCCCCTTGCATGTCGAACAATAAAACAGCGTACCGTTGCATGGGAAGGACATACCAACACCCCCAACCACACACAGTTCAACCCTCCACCAAACAAACATACATTGTCTAACCACAGATCAACTCCACCCTTCATACAATGCACAGCTCCTATTAGCTAGTGCAAACATTATAGGATAAACCCAATCTCTCTCTCTGTATCCATGTCTCTCTCCCTCTATGTCGCTCTTCCCCTCTCCCTGTCTCTCTACCCATATGTCCCTGTCTGTCTCTCTCCATAGGTCTTTCTGTCTCTCTCTCCCTGTCTCCCGCACTCTCTCTCCCTATGTCCCCCTCTGTGTCTCTCTCCTCCCAACTCTCTCTTTCTGCCTCCCTCCCTCCCCATCTCTCTCTCCCTCTGTCCCCCCCTCTCTCTCTCTCCCTCTCGACCCATGTCTCCATCTCTCCCTCCCTATGTCTCTCTCTCGTGTTTAGGTCTCGGTGTACCGTTGAGGTGAAGCAGGCTTTGAAGAGATGCATCCTGGGAGATCGGCGGACGTGGTGGAGGACGAGTGAAGGACGAGAGATGGACGAGCAAGGCCATTGAAGAAATGACCCCAAAAGGTTACGATGGAAGGAAAGATTCAGAATCCCCATGCAGTGAGACAGACGAGGTAGAACGGCCAGAATACGGGACAGCGAGAGAATATCAGAGGAGGAGGAAGAAGGAGGTGGACTGAGAGGAATGACAGGAAAAGACAGTTTAGGGGAAAGTTGGGGGAGAAATTGGAGGAGGAGGTGACAGAAAAATAGAGAAAGGAGAGAAGGGGGGGAGAGAGTAGGGAGACAGAGAGAGAGTAGGGAGGGAGAGAGAGAGATGTTTTTCCAAGGGAGTGAAAGTTCCAGCGAGCCACCAGGACAGAATCTTGGAGGGGAGTGCTCACTCACCACGTCTACGTGTCTCTCGGTCGCCCTCTCTCTCTCTCTCTCTCTCTCTGCCTCTCTCATCACATCTATGTGTCTCTCACCCTCTCTCTCCTGTTCACCTTTAGACGGAGCGAGGAGTTTTCTTTCCGTGTTTTTGATCCATTCGTTTTTAATCAAAAACTTTGCTCAACCACAATTAAACCGTTTTATTATTGCATTAATTTGGTGACCGCCTTCACACACACACACACACACACAGTGACAGACAAACAGATAATAAACAATTTGGCACATGGACGCCAAATGACAAAATAGGACATCAACACGTCGGGTTGCCAGGTTTGACTTTTTTTCCAGGGGCTTTACTGTTCCACTGGGCCTGGAAACGTGTGGTGCGTCTGCAGATGCTGGCAAGCCCGCTCCAGGCTCAGCGACCGACCAGGACGGAGGAAATGACAGCCAGGGTCTGAGAGACGGCCGATAAGACGGACAGTTCTCTGCAAGATGGACGACTAAGTCCTTCAGCAGATGCTTTGATGAAGAGTTGTTGAGAAAGTGTGTCAATGTGTTGTGAGTGTTTTAAGAAACACGTTATTTGACAGTTTATTCTGTTTTAATGCAATTTAGTTTCTTTTATATTTTTATTTTTTTATGTGTTTGTTTGTTTTAAATGTGAATTTTGACAGCAGGTTGTGGATATTCAGATATATATATATTATATATGTATGTGCCTGTGTGTGTGGGTGGGTGTGTGTGCATTCCTGCATTTGTGCGTGTCACCGTGTATGTGTGTGTCTGTCTGACCGTGTGTGTGTACGTTCCTGCATTTAGATATAGTTCCATGGGGAAATTATTTTTCAGCATGTGCATGTACATTTGTGTGTGTTACCCCATGTTGACCGTGTGTGTATCCATGTGGACCGTGTGTGACCATGTTGAGTGGACCGATGAGTGCATGTGCATGTGTGTGTCTCTGTGAGTGAGTGAGTGTGTGTGTGTGTGAAATTATTTTTCAGCATGTGCATGTACATTTGTGTGTGTTACCGCATGTGTGTGTGTCTGTGTGACCGTGTGTGACATGTGAGTGCGTGTGTCTCTGTGAGTGACTGTGTGTGTTGTGTGTGTGTCCTCACCATGGAGCCCCTCCTCCTGCTCCAGCCACCGCTGGTCGTCCTCCATCTGCTGCTGCTGCATCATCAGCCTCTCCTCCATCAGGACCTGACCCCCACACCACCCCTCCTGGAGCGCGCACACACACACACACACACACACACACACACACACACACACACACACACACACACACACACACACACACACACACACACACACACACCTTCAGTCAATTCAGTGTAGCTGCTGTGTGATATTTTATTAATGTGTGTGTGTGTGTGTGTGTGTGTGTGTGTGTGTGTGTGTGTGTGTGTGTGTGTGTGTGTGTGTGTGTGTAGCGTACCTCCATGTTGACGCTCCACATGGCCGTGTGCTCAGGCCGGTGCTGTGTGTTCCACGCCTCGTGGGGAGGGAAGACCCCCTCCCCCCCTCCCACACCACAGTGGGCTGAAGCCTGGGGGGAGAGACAGAGACAGAGAGACAGAGACAGACAAAGAGTGAAAGACAGAGAAAGAGAGTTAAAAAGAGAGACACAGTTAGAGACAGAGAGAGATGAAGAGAGAGTGACAGAGAGTGACACAGAGACAGACAAAGAGTGAGAGACAGAGAGAGACACAGACAAAGATTGAGACAGAGAGAGAGTGAAAGATATAAGAGAGAGAGACACACACACACAGAGAAAGAGAGAAATGAAATGTCTTGTTAAGAGATGTCTTTACATTGTTCAAGAAACAAGTCCAACACCTCCTCTAGTAAACCTCCTAGCATCAGCGGCCACCCTATCAGAATCTCTCTGGGTGTCTCTGCCTGCGGTGCCTCTGAGTGTCCCCTAGGGGGTGATGCAGACGGTCACTGTGTTGATAAACCCAGCTCCCATAAACCAAGCTAATATAAAGCCGCTGTCTTAACATGTGATATGATCTGGACCAGGACCCACCGGAGGCCAGATCACCATCATCGCTCCTTATAAGGGCGTAGAGATGGAGGAGAGATAGATACAGAGAGAAAGAGACAGAGAAAGAGACAGAGAGAGAGACAGAGAGAGAGACAGAGAGACAGACAGAGAGACAGAAGCTTGTAGAGAAAAACAGCTAGAATTTAGGGCTGATGATCGGTGTGTGTGTGTGTGTGTGTGTGTGTGTGTGTGTGTGTGTGTGTGTGTGTGTGTGTGTGTGTGTGTGTGTTAGGTCTACAGGAAATACCTGTCGTCTCTTTGATTTGCGTGGAACAACTTGTCCTCCAACACACACGCGCGCGCGCACACACACTCCATCATACCCTAACGTCTTTCCTGCAAAAGTCTTCGCCTCCATCTTTTTCCATCGCGTGTTTTTACGACCGTGTGTGTGTGCGTGCGCGTGCGTGTGCGTGTGTGTGTTACCGGGTAGTGGTTGTGTTGGGGCTGGTGAAGAAACCCTCACTGGAACGTGGACTGGGGTAACCAGGCCTGCTGGGCTGCAGAACCACACACACACACACACACACACACACACACACACACACACACACACACACACACACACACACACACACACACACACACACACACACACACACACACACACAGACAGGTAAGTGTAATCGAGTATATGAAGACAGACAGGTAGGCAGACAGACAGGTAAGTATAAACAGCTATATGAGGACAGACAGACAGGTAAGTGTAAACAAGTATATGAGGACAGACAGACAGACAGACAGACATACAGGTCAGTGTCAACAGGTATACGAGGACGGACGGACAGACAGACAGGCAGGTGTAAACAGGTATATGAGGACAGACAGACAGACAAGTGTCAACAAGTACATGAAGACAGACAGGCAGGCAGACAAGACAGGTAAGTGTAAACAAGTACTGTATATTAGGATGGACAGACAGACAGACAGACAGACAGACAGACAGACAGACAGACAGACAGACAGACAGACAGACAGGTAAGTGTAAACAGGTATATGAGGACAGACATACAGGTAAGTGTAAACAGATATACGAGGATGACCAGACAGGCAGACAGACAGGTAAGTGTAAACAGCTATATGAGGACGACCAGACAGGCAGTCAGACAGGTAAGTGTCAACAGGTATACGAGGACGTCCAGGCAGGCGGGTGGGCGGTACCTTGGGCGGGGCGTCCTCGGAGCCTCCGGAGTCCCAGGATACGTTGACCTGCCTCCTCATCTCCATGCGCAGGCGCTCCTCCACCTGCTGCCGCTCCTCGTCCAGGATGGTGCTGAGCTGGGCCTTGAGCTCCGTGAATCGCGGCCTCTTGCTGGGGTCGTAGGACCAGCACTTGGTCATCAGGCTGTACAGAGTGGGCGGGCACTGCGGGGGCATGGCCAGCCGCTCGCCGTTCTCGATGCGGCCGATCACGTCGTTGTTCTTCACGCCCTGGAAGGGCTTGATGCCGTACATCAGGATCTCCCACATGCACACGCCTGGGGGAGGGGGGTGATAACACACAGGTATCAGCACACACACACACACACACACACACACGCACGCACGCACACACGCACACACTCACCAAACATCCAGACATCGCTAGCGGAGGTGAAGCGTCTGAAGTTGATGGATTCCGGAGCCATCCACTTGATTGGCAGTTTGCCTTTAGATGCTGCATCACACACACACACACACACACACACACACACACACACACACACACACACACACACCACACACACACACACACACACACACACACACACACACACACACACACACACACACACACACACACACACACACATTAGCGTGAGCCACAACATTTTGTATGATTACATAATAACGTTCCATAAGCATTCACAAACAAAACTTCATAATTGTGCAGCATCGATGAGTCATACTGTGTCAAGAACAGAGGCAGAATCTTTCACAACTATCAGTAGGTTTCCCAGTAACATAAAATAAAGACTGCAGTAACCATGCCGGGCCAGTAGATGTCACTAGAGTGTCGGCTTCTCAAGTCAATCAGAAGGTCCACGGCGCAGGTTAGACGGTGGAACCCTCAAGTCTATCTAGTGTGTGTGTGTGTTTGTGCTGTGCGTGCTTGCTGCGTGCTGTGCGTGCTGTGCTGTGCTGTGCTGTGCTGTGCGTGCTGTCTGTGTGTCGTGTGTGTGTCACTTGGGTTTGCGGGTACCTTTGTAGTAGGAGCTGTCCTCCATGTATCGGGACAGGCCGAAGTCTCCCAGCATCACACAGTCCATGGAAGGACACCAACACGTTGCGGGCGGCAATGTCCCTGGGACGACAACCAAGGCTTGGATGTTAGGACGGTTACTATGGTTTACTACGGTTACTACAGCGAGCATCGTGGTGCGCTCATCAGACCGGGTTACCGCCACGAGAAGGCTGATGGATAGTCGACAAGAACGACAAGAACGTGGCACTAAATAATCGTACTTAGCATTGTTTAGCATATTGTATGTACTTAGATGTGTGTGTGTATGTGTGTGTGTGTGTGTCTACCTGTGTGTGTGTGTGTGTGTGTGTACCTGTGTACGAAGCGCTTGCTCTCCAGGTACGCGAGGGCAGTGCTCAGCTGGTAGGAGAAGAGAATGAGGCTGGCGAGGTCCAGACTGTACTTCCTCACCTGGAGGAAGGAACGCAGCTGGGGGGAGACATACACACATACACACACACACACACACACCACACACACACACCACGCACACACACACATCCACACACACAACACACACACACACACACAGGTAGACACACACACGCAGATAGACACACACACGCACGCACACGCACACGCATACACACACACAGACAGACAGAGACATGCAGACACACACACAAACAAACAAAGGCACACAAACACACACACCACACAGGCAGACACACCCACACACAAACACACAAATACAATTATTTTTAATGACTTTCAAAAAGGCAGATAAATGTAGCATGTGTACACAAATATTTACATATTTGTGTACACGCAATAAAGACCCACAGGCATGCACAGCCCCATGACATGAACACATACACACACACACACACACACATACCTCTCCAGTGTGCACAACTCCATGATGATCCACACTGGGTTCTCTGTGATGACTCCTATCAGCTTCACTATGTGAGTGTGGTCGAACTGGCGCATAGTCACTGTGTGGAGAGAGAGAGAGAGAGAGAGAGAGAGAGAGAGAGAGACACACACACACACACACACACACACACACACACACACACACACACCACACACACACACACACACACACACACACACACACACACACACACACACACACACACACACACACACACACACACACACACACACACACACACACACACACTTTAAAACCACAATACGTTGTGCAACAACCCGACTGAGCCCTGGTGAGTGTGGGGTTTCTAACCGCACGGTTTTTGGAACGCAACTCGATGAAACGTTTGGTAAATTGTCCATAATAGAAAGAGAGAGGCGAACGCTGTCTCACATGTTATTTAATGACAGGGATCTCACAGAACAGCGGATTAATGTTTTTGAACTCGACCCCGACGGCTCCACGACGAGCTCAGTTGAGCTTTTAACCTCACTAAAAGATAAATATCAGATGCCAGGGATATCGGCCATACTTCAGAAACCCGATCCTGTTGTAAAGACATGAGGCCTTGACAAGGAACGTTCAATCAGGCTGGAGGTGGAATGCACCAGATTTTGGTCACCCTCAACGCCACGAAACAAGAACAGTCCTGGAACCTCTTGAACGCAAAACTCTGTATCTTTGTGTGTGACTCCTCTCCAACTCTCCAGCTTCCCAGCCAGGGCTCTGCTGAACCCAGCGACCTCATGGCGAGCGTACACACACACATACACATGCACGCACACATGCACGCACACATGCACGCAGGCACACATGCACGCACGCGCCCAGCTGTAGCGCTCGAACCGTGGCAGAAGAGAGAGTTTAGTCAGACGTTGTTTAATTCCTGTGCACCAGAGTTTCCTTCTTGGCTGTTATGTGGCAAGTCTCCACGATCAGAGAACAGTCAGTCAGACAGTCAGACAGACAGACAGACGTTCAGTCAGACAGTCAGTCAGACAGTCAGTCAGACAGACAGTCAGACAGACAGACATAGGACACACGCAATAGAATGAGTGTGAACGTACATGCTTCCTGTAGGAACTTCTCTCTGACGCTGTCCGACGTACAGTTCTTGCAGGTCTTGATGGCTACCGACAGGTTTGGATTGTCCTATGGGACAGACACACACACACGCACATGCGCACACGCACACACACACACACACACACACACACAGTCAGCAGGACAAAAATAGTACATAAAAGCACATGCATGTCTCAACTCTCAATGCGGTGAACCGGCCAATCAAATTACTCAGTGACCGGTTTGGAGTAATAATAAGGGTGCAACTTAACTTAGTGGGGGCAGTAATAGTGTGGTTAGGTTCTAGGGTGACTACTACTGATAATATGTAGTGTGTGTGTGTGTGGGACTGTGTTTGTCCCTACCGGGCTGTTGTAGACTCCCTGGTGCACATCACCAAACTGGCCCTCCCCGATGCAGCGGCCCAACTCAATCCTGTCCCTCTGGATCTCATAGTCCCGTGCTGCAGGAGCAGAGGAGGAGATGATGTTAGGGGGGAGGTGGAGGAGAGGTGAGAGGAGGAGAGGAGACGAGAGGAGAGAGGAGGGATGGGTAAGAGGAGAGGTGAGAAGAGAGGAGGGTTAGGGGGGAGGAGACACATGAGGAGGAGGAGCGAGGAGAGGTGAGAGGACAGGAGAGACGAGCAGAGGAGGAGAGGAGCATTAGGGGGGAGGAGGAGGAGAGGAGAGGAGAGGAGAGAGGAGGGATGGGGAAGAGGAGAGGTGACAGGAGAGGAGAGGAGGGTTAGGGAGGAGGAGACACATGAGAAGGAGAGAGGAGAGGAGGAGGAGGTAACAGCCTAGTAGCACAATATACACTAAAATCCCCATTCATATTTTTAAATGATTGTGAAACACAAATCGTCTCGATGCACCATGATTCGGCATGCACACTGTAACACAAACGGGCCAACACACCACCATGAACGCACAATGCACCTTTACACACACACAAACACACACACACACACACACACACACACACACACACACACACACACACACACACACACACACACACACACACACACACACACACACACACACACACACACACACACAAACATCATGTCTGCTGCGTATACTCTGCGTTTCCATGGTGACAGTTTTGTGTTTATTAATCGTTGAGACAGAGACGATTGGAAAGAGATCTAAGGAGACGAACGGCAGCAAATAAACACAAATAGTGTCATCTAAATTAATTATAAATCTCCAAAATTAAGACAAATTGTGGAACACAAGGCTAAATACAGAAATCTGTTGCCGTGACGCAGAAATCTTGCATCACCTGGGCGACCTCGGCAGGGACCGGACTTTAATCCTCTAATTTATTTAGTATTTCCTTGGTGACCTGTGTAATTCGGACACTTTCCAATTAATGATGAATGTCACCTTTGACCTGTTGGTCAACATTCTTTCTCGTTCGTCCGAGTTACATGAAAGGCGACCAGACGGAGTTGTCAGATTTGTTTCTATAATAAAAAAGTCTTCATGTATACGTGAAGACATTTTATACACCACTCACTCTCATTACCGCATACACACACGCACGTACACATATTTAACCAAGAATATAAAACAAGATAAATGATGATAATAATAATCATAATAAGCGGGATGAAAATTAGGAAGTGACGTGGGAACCAATCACAGCACAGGAGAGCACGAATGATGCAGAGAAGAAGAAAGGCCTCAGGTCACTCAGCCGGAGGTGCAGGCAGAGGCCGATTTCTCAGGCCGTCTCACGCTGAGCATTGTGGGTAAACGAGTTTATTTTGCTCTGCACATATTAAACTTCATATTAAGACGAGAGCTGAATGACCTGGGCTCTAGTTTATGTAAAAACGAACAAAAAAAAGAACACTAAATAAACCACACACACAAACCACAATAAAAATAAAAAAACCTGATATGAGAAGCATGACTTTTGGAATACTTTTTCCCCACCGGGCACCGTACTATAACAGTGTGGTATCGGTGGTCAGTGTACTGTGGTAAATTCCACAAGATCCACATCATAAAACGAAGCCAAACTCGAAAACCATGTTCCTACAATCATGAATACCATATTGACATAGACCCCCCCCACACCCCCAACTCCTCCTACTAAGATAGACGTATATGCCCGGTGAACAAAAAGAATGCAGACAAAAATAAATAATTTAAATATCAGCTGTCATTTTTAACGTTGGCGAGAAAGAAAGTTTGAAGATCGTAGAAAGAGTTTTACCTTCGACTACTCCGTAGCCCACTGTGATGCATTGTGGGAAAGATCGGAAAACAGAGAAAGAGAGAGAGAACAGAACAGAACGGGACAGACAGACAGCAGCAATAAGGGACATAGCACATAGAAATAGAGATTATAGAGATTAGATGCTAGATAATGTTCAGTAATGACCCCTGGTTAAAGGTGTGCAAAACATACTGTGTGTGTAGCAACTACTAGTCCATGTTTACAGCTGTATGGGCTGCTGGGTGAATATATATCCTACGCTTGTTAGAAGCTTGAGAGACAGGAAAGAAACAGACTGTTTAACAGAAGAAGAGAAAGAGAGACTAAGGACAAGAGAGAGAGGAGAGGGAGATACAGCAGAGAGAAGAGGGAGAGAGAGACTAAGAAAGAGTGATAGAGAGAGAGGGAAAGAGAGGGAGAGAGAAAGAGAGAGAGAAGAGCAAGAGAGAAGAGAGGGAGAGGGAGAGAGAGCAACACCAAATGACACAGGGCTATAGAGAGAAAGACAGAGAGAGAGAAAGAGATTGAAAAAAAGAGCACTAAAAAAAATCTAAATAAAAGACCTCCTTCCAGAAAGCAGCAAAAAAAAAAAAGCAGGACAAAGTGGGAGGAGACACATAGCCAAGTCGGACCACATGATACACCGACTAAAATATTGTGTTTGAAACGCCTCAAATGATCTAAATAACAGGAGCCCTAGCCCCACCCCCCTGGCCTGGCAGCTGAGATGACTCCGCCCCCTATGGCCGCTGAGCAGTGAGCAGGCCAACCGCTCAGCCCCGTGCCAGACCAGCCCAGCGTAGCGCAGCGTAGCACACTGCCCAGTCAGACGAGCCACCATGCCACAGCTGTACAGAGCTAATCTAGCACAACCTTAAAAAACCCTGGCTTGGGTGTGGGTTTTAATTTGCACGAAACAGCGCTCAATGTTGCAAAATCGGTTTTCAAGAATTAAGGGACTCTCTCCAAAGTTCGTTTCAACATTCGCTTCTTGTTCTTTACATTTAAATGTACATTTACATTTAGGGCATTTGTCGAAAGATACAGCAATATATCACTATGGTACATAAAGATAAGAATAGAGCAGGTTTCAACCATTCATAATCGCTAGGTTGCCTTCATAATAGCTGGGATAAGAGCAGAAGTGCCATTCTGAGTGCATTAACCAACATCTAAGAACACACAATATGCTAAACAATGCTAACCACTAGTAATAATACCAAGAGATGATAAATGAACAGCCAGGGGGGGGAAAAGGAGGATATTTGCTTGGACTGTATTTTAGATTAAAAGGGTTATAGAGGGTCAGGTTTGCTGAGGTGAAGTGTTTGATAGGAGGGGATGATGATGATGTCACTTACTTGAGGGCATGGTGTAGGTGTCCTCTTCGTCAACTATCTCCGCATAGTCATCGGTTTCTGTAAAGCACACACACGTACACACACACAGACACACACAGTCAGCAAGAATGCGTGTGCACAAAAGTGATATAACCGCAAACACAAACAACACAAACAAAACAAAACAAAAACCCCACACATGCACATTCCGCCTCCACCTCCCCCGACAATGAGTGCACACGCACACACACACACACTGAAATTACCGTGCGCGTGTAACCGGCCACGCCGCGACACGACACGCACTTACGCAGAAAGACGGACACGTTAGAGGGAGAGGAAAGCTGGTGCGAGGAAAAAAAAAAACGACGAGATCTTCGGAACGGGGAGAATCAACACACCGCCACATCACAGACAGACACCCAGAGCCCTGTAGTGGTCTGTCTACTGCTCTGGTCTCTCCCTCTCTCTCTCTCTCTCTCTCTCTCTCTCTCTCTCTATCTATCTAGCTCCGTCTCACACACACACGCACACATAGACGTGCATGCACACACGCATACACACACACACACACACACAGAGGAGAAAGTCAGCTGAGCACATGTTGTGCATTTCAGGCGGAGTTTGGGAACAGCTGGACGACAGGCAGGGCTGGTGACAGGAGAGAGGAGGGAGAGACTGATGAAGGAATGAGAGAGGGAGAGCGAGAGAGAGAGAATGAGATAAAGAGAAAGTAAGAGACAGAGAGAAAAAAAAGGGAACCGAGAGAGGAAGAAGGGGAGACAAAGAACAAACGAAAAAGACGAACGAAAGAATGAAAAGACAACAAGAGAGCGAACAAGAAAGAAAAACAGAAAAAGAACGCGGGAACGAAAAGTACAGAAAGAGAAAGAAAGATCCAAGAGAGAGAAACCTTGAGCGGGAGAGAGATATACGATAGAAGAGAGGCAGTGTTGATAAAGAGACTAAGAAAGAAAGCCAGGGAGAAGAGAGAGAGAGAGAGGGAGAGAGAGGGGGAGAGAGAGAGAGGGAGAGGGGGAGGCTACAGAATCGACCCCCTAGCCAGATGGCGGTCAGTAGTGTGTAGTAAGTGGATGGTGGGCCCGGGTGCGACTCAGCTGCTGGAAGAAACATCTGTGCTCCTGTCACTCCTCCTGGTGATTCATGAGCCGGCGAGCCCTCCTCCTCCTCCTCCTCCTCCTCCACGAAAGGAGGAGGAGGAGGAGGTGGTCTATGGAGAGCAGGGCCCCGTCTTACAGCCAACGTACTGTACACTGTTAAGGAGAGCGCTGCTGAACGCTGCTCAATGGTCTGCAAATGGTGCGTTCAAGAGGAGGCTATTAAAAGTGTTTAAAATGTTTTGGAATCACCCTTGTGTGTAATGAGGGGGCAGTCATTAGGGAACGTAAACCTCAGCACGCCAACAACGCCTTAAGTTATGTATGATAGAATCGCTTTGTTAAAAAAAAGTGGTTTTAATTCCGTTACTGCAACTGATTAACATCTTAAAATGATCCTAACGCTTTTAAATCAGTGAAAGGTTAAATCAGTGAAAGGTTTGGTTGTGGTCTACATGTGCAATATACTGGAAAATCACCTTCAAGCGGTGGTATAGCTAGACTCACATTTACTAGCGTTTGCTACTGTGCACTGCAGGACTAGCTTTTAAAACTAAAAGTAACTAAACGTTTAAAAGGGATTCAGAAGACTGGTTTTAACGTTATGGTTGCACCCGTTTTAGGTGCATGTGGTTGGGATATGTTCTTCGGAACAACTAGGAGTTTCTGATCAAGATCTTGTGTGTGTGTGTGTGTGTGTGTGTGTGTGTGTGCGCGCGCGCATGTGCGTGGATGTGTGCATGTGTGTGGACGTGCATGAGTGTGTGTGTGTGCATGTGCATGGATGTGCATGGATGTGCATGTGTGTGTGTGTGTGTGTTTCAGCCATCCCATAATAGTCAAGAATGCGGCCGCTCTTAAATGCAACAGACCTCTCCCTACTCCCCTGTGTGTCTGTATCTGTGCATGACTTGGGGTGTGTGAGTGTGTGCATGTGTGTGTGTTTCCAAGCTTCTTAGCAAAGAGAGAGAGAGAGAGAGAGAGAGAGAGAGAGACAGAGAGAGAGAGAGAGAGAGAGAGAGAGAGAGAGAGAGAAAGTGAGAGAGCCAGAGCAAGAGAGTGAGCAAGAGAGCGAGTTGGAGATGGATCTGGACTCCCGCCCTTAAAGAGGAACACTGTTTCATCACGGCTTGCTCTGAAACTCAAACTCTGCTGCGTCCGACTTTCTAAATCGTTTCAAGACGTCGTCGATAGACCGTGAGACACACACTTTCTGAGCACACACAGTAAACCCCACACACACATTCCGAACCAGCGATCCAACACAACATAAAGTTCATGGCGCTATAAAATACTGTTAAGTGCTACACAAGTATGACATATCACCCAGTATAACAAAAACACTCCCACACTCAGCTCTGGGGACACCTGCTGCCAATGCACTTCATGGCTGTAATAACCTCCCACATGCACACACACACACACCATCTCCCACACACACACACACACACCATCTCCCACACACACACACACACACCATCTCACACACACACACACACACACACACACACACACACACCATCTCCCACACACACACACACACACACACACACACACACACACACACACACACACACACACACACACACACACACACACACACACCATCTCCAACACACACACACACGCAGACAGACACACATACACTAAAACACACAGACACACACACACACACACCATCTCCCGCACACACACCATCTCCAACACACACACACACACTATACCCAACACACACACACACACACCCACACGCGCACATGCACACACCCTGTGGTTATTAGTGGTGTGTCAGTAAATGGGCGGAGCAACGTGGCAGGTTAATTGTTAATTAATTATTATTATTATTAATTATGTTAACAATGAAGAGCAAAACTTTACCATCCCCGCTCAGATCCTCTGTGGGGTCCGGGAGAAGCATGCAGCAGGAAGCAGCACAAAAAAACACAAGAGAAGAAGAAAAAGAAGAGAGAGGGAGAGAGAGAGAGAGAGAGAGAGAGAGAGAGAGAGAGAGAGAGAGGGAGGGATGGAGGGAGGGGGGGAAGGAGGGAGGGAGGGAGGGCAGGAGGGAGGGGTGTGGAGGAGGGAGAGGGAGAGAGAGTGGTGAGAGATGCGGGACAGGTGAGAAAACAATAGAGAATGTGAGGGAGAGAGGGAGAAAAAAAACAGAGGTGAGAGGCAGAGAGAGAGAGAGATATGTGGAGAAGAGAAGGAGAGAGGGAAATAAACAAGAGGGAGGGAGAGGCGAGTGGAACAGAAAGAGAGAGAGAGAGAGAGAGAGAGAGAGAGAGAGAGAGAGAGAGGTGGAGGTGAAGAGAAAAACACACAGCAAGAGAGCAGGAGGAGGAGAGAGGGAGAGGCAGGAGAAGATGATACGTTAGCTCATGTTCAGCCAAGAGAACAACAAAAACAACAAAACAACAAAAACAACAAGAACAACAACATCGGTGAGGAAGCGCCTGGCGGGGGTGCGGCTGTGGGATCAGAATGCATTTAAGCGGTGAGCCAGTTAGTTAAAACTCATACAAAAACAACATATTGAGATGAGAGACACCCTTGGGTGCTGTAATGCTGTATCGCTTGTGAACATAATCAATCAGCCTTGGGTGGGGTGGGTATACTGGGTGGGGCCTCTTCAATGTATGCATGTTTATGCAAGTATCATGTGCAATATTTCTTTTCAATACCACTGCCAACTTTTCTATTCTAGTTAACACATTGTTTTACGAAATGTTTCTGTGATTTATTGCTATTCTATTAGGTGTATACACTTTACAATTATTTATTATTCTTATTTATTCTTATTGTTTTTATTATTGTTGTTGTTACTTTTGAGCAACCTCTGGCAGAAGAATTTCCTTCGGGATTAATAAAGATCTGTCTCATCTTATCTTATCTTAAACATTCTAAAGCTGTTAATATCTCAATATCTGTTTAAAAAGTAGCACTGCGATGGTTACGGATGTAAAGTGGATGTGTGTTAGCATGCGGCGTATACAGGCGGCTGCAGTTAGCATGATAGCTAGCGCGGTTGATGCAGCAGTCGTCGTCCTCGCAACGCTCGGCCCGTCACACACAGGCTCACAGGCAGCATTGAGCTTCCAGGCTCTGGAAGAGAGGTATTGCAGAACCAGTTCTCTGGAAGAGTGTTTGATGTTCCCTCTGCGTTCCCACACATTACAGATACAGATATCTTGCTGCAAATGCAGAACATTTGTTTCAGCGGAACCGAGCGGTCCTGCGGGTTCCGTTGCCAAGGGTTACATTAACCTCCGGTTAAACAACGGTTCCATGGGCCGTAACAGTGGGATATAGTATATAGCAGGCCTGTTGTTTTCTATTATGAAGTAGGGGGGGGGGACGGACGGTACAGAGCAATCAGATAATATCATATTTTTATGAGTCCCAGATGGGAAGTTCTAAAAATAATAATAATAATAATAGTAATAATACAATAATAATAATGCACTGCATGTGTGCCGTAATGTAATAAAGACACACTGAACCGCTGAATCACGCTGGGAGTTCGTTGGGCGAGGCAAGAATAAAAACATGCGCGCCAAAAACCGAACCCGAGGAACTCTGTGGAGGAACTCTGTGGAGGAACTCCGTGGAGGGTGTCTAACCACTGTAGTATCCACCGTTAAAGAGCCTGCATTGTCTCTGGCTGAGCTGAAATAAGCCAGCATAGATTTACTGACTGTTGTCCCTGCGTGGGCTTCCTGGTGCAGAGCAGCTGTCATGTTGATCTCTGGCCTGGAGACTGAAGCTGCTGAGAGCATCTCTGAGCTTCCACAGACAGCTGGCATGGAGGCAGGGATGGAGACAGCGGGTGTGTGTGTGTGTGTGTGTGTGTGTGGCTGCACTTCTGTGTGCATATGGGTACACATTTGTGTGTACATATCTACATATGTGCGTGTGTAAAAGGGTGTGTGTGTGTGTGTGTGCATGTCTGCGTGCACATGTATGTGTGTGTGTGTGTGTGTGCATATGTGTGCATGTCTATCTATACGTGTGTGCATATGGGTGCACATGTGCCTGGGTGTGTGTGTGTGTGAGCAAGTGTGTAGGTGCGTGCATGTGTGTGTGTGCATGTATGTGTGTAGGTGCGTGCATATGTGTGTGTGTGTGCGTGCATGTGTGTGCGCGATCACCCACTGTGACCTTTCACTCAGCTGGAGGTGGAGTTGAGTCATGAACAGCAAGTGAGAGGAATGTTTATCCACAGTGGTTTCACCACAGAGATGCAGACCAGTAACCAGCTCACTGCAGCCGACCAGTAACCAGCTCACTGCAGCCGACCAGTAACCAGTTCACTGCAGCCGACCAGTAACTAGCTCACTGCAGCCGACTGTAAACATATTTAATCTAAATGTTTACGTTGTTATTGTTTACATCAGGGGTTTTCAACTGGTTTTGTCCCAGGGACCACCATTCTGACTAGAAAGTAATCCGCGGCCCACTGATGTGCCTGCGCGCCTGCGTGTGGATAGAAGGAAGCTTTAACATTTGGTTTTCCATGTTGGTTATATTTAAAAACCTCAAACAAATCTAGATAAACATATTCCCACCGTGTAAAAATCCGTATTTGATGTATTCCTCATTGTATTTTCTTTTACTTTTTTGACTTTGTTTCTCTGTATCCTGTGAAGTTGTAGCTTTGTTGGAAGCCTGTCCTTGTCCCGCTATCGTGGCAGTCTGTCCCTCTGTCACTCTCCTCACTAAAAACCGATCCATTGGTGCTTCTGACCAGCTAACTCGACGTTAGAACGAAATGTTAGCTAAGGACAGTAGATAACTTCAGTCGTTCACCAAAAGTATTACTTTTACGACTAAACTTCAAAAGTACACGTAGGCTATGCTTTACTGCAGACGCTTGTCAACTTCGAGCACGAGACTGTACGTTCTGAATAATATGCGTATGGCGTGACGTCAGGGACGCAATGCATTAACATGATCAAATCACAGGCTACCATAGACTGGATAGGTGCAAGGCTACATTCTGTCAGCGTGAATCTCCTTTATATTATTTTAGACATGTTTTTCTTATTTTAGATATTTTTCACGATATTCAAGAGTAATCTGGAAATGTGTTGAAATATCAAAGCGAATTTATAAAATAAAAAAAAATCAATGGTGAACTGATCAACTCGTGTCGCGGACCCCCTGCAATGCCGTCGCGGACCACCAGGGGGCCGCGGACCCCCGGTTGAAAAGCCCTGGTTTACACAATGTTTACAAGACACAGAAGAAGAAGAAGTGAATTTGTCTAAAGTTTGTCAACAAATCGGTATTTTTTATACGAAGCCGTATTCTGGGGGGAGGACCAAGGATTCTGTTTGATAAAAGTACAACTGTCAGACAGACTTGGCCATATTTAGACAGTGTTGGTTAGACGCCACAAAACACCACCAGTTATGGTCACCATTTAGTCTGGAGCATTACATTCTATATGTTATCTCTCTTCTATATGTTTATGTGAAGCGTTTATATTCTATATGTGTTCATGTTGGAGCGTTTTATATTATATATGTCTTAATGTGGAGCAGAAGTCAGAATTAGAATCCAGTCATGCATGCAGCAAGTATTAAAAACAAACAGTGGAGCCCATCCCTCAAATTTTATTTAGCTGGTGTTTTGAAAGTGTGTCTAATGCTACAATTCTTATCTCAAGACATAAATATAGGTTGTGTATCAATTTCACCAAATAGAAATGTCAGTTTTTATAAGACTAGCTTGGTTTTTCTGAATAAAAGTCGCAAAATATAAAGAAGTCGCATGTCACTCAAAATGTGGACCTGCTGTGAGCCGTGCCACCATTTTGTGGATGAACTCCTCTGTTGACCGGCCAATCAGAACCGAGGATACCGTTGGGTGGCGAATCAGAACAGAAGACAAACGGCAGGAGGAAACGCCGCGCCTTGGTTGGCTTAGTGGGTGCTGAGGTCACCGAGTCTTCAGCCAATCAGAGCAGAGAGCGAAGGATGAGAGGGATAGTGTGTGACAGAAGGTGGGAGGACAACAAAGTGAATGGTGGATGGATGGATGGATGGAGGGAGGGAGGGAGAGAGAACAGGAGGTGGAGGAGAAAAGGGGGAGGTGTTGGGCTCTCTCTCTCTCCTCTCTCCTCTCTCTTCTCTCTCTCTTCTCTCTCCTCTCTGGTCTCTCTCTGTCTCTCTCCTCTCTCTCTCTCTCTCTCTCTCTGTCTCTCTCTGTCTCTCTGTCTCTCTGTCTCTCTCTGTCTCTCTATCTCTCTCTCTCTCTCTCTCTCTCTCTCTCTCTCTCTCTCTCTCTCTCTCTCTCTCTGTCTCCCTCAAGCCCCTGGTACAAACTGCTAAATGAATTCACACTATTATGAAATACAATATCTCTCACTACACCTTACAACAACTTAATCTCATGCTCATTTAACCATATGGGGAGGTTTTGACACCAATTGAAATCATGTATCACATCTGCCAACATTTCAACCTATTTTTATACTAGGTTGCTTCCTGTAAAAAAAATGTCTTCTTTTACCTACTCAAATGTGAAGGATATGAAATCTATGATTTGTTGTCCTCCCACCTTCTGTCACACACTATCCCTCTCATCCTTCGCTCTCTGCTCTGATTGGCTGAAGACTCGGTGACCTCAGCACCCACTAAGCCAACCAAGGCGCGGCGTTTCCTCCTGCCGTTTGTCTTCTGTTCTGATTCGCCACCCAACGGTATCCTCGGTTCTGATTGGCCGGTCAACAGAGGAGTTCATCCACAAAATGGCGGCACGGCTCACAGCAGGTCCACATTTTGAGTGACATGCGACTTCTTTATATTTTGCGACTTTTATTCAGAAAAACAACAAAAAACCAAGCTAGTCTTATAAAAACTGACATTTCTATTTGGTGAAATTGATACACAACCTATATTTATGTCTTGAGATAAGAATTGTAGCATTAGACACACTTTCAAAACACCAGCTAAATAAATTTTGAGGATGGGCTCCACTGTTGTTTTAATACTTGCTGCATGCATGACTGATTCTAATTCTGACTTCTGCTCCACATTAAGACATATATAATATAAACGCTCCACATGAACACATATAGAATATAAACGCTTCACATAAACATATAGAAGAGAGATAACATATAGAATGTAATGCTCCAGACTAATGGTGACCATAACTGGTGGTGTTTTTGTGGCGTCTAACCAAACACTGTCTAAATATGGCCAAGTCTGTCTGACAGTTGTACTTTTTATCAACAGAATCTTGGTCCCTCCCCAGAATACGGCTTCGTATAAAAAATACCGATTTGTTGACAAACTTTAGACAAATTCACTTCTTCTTCTTCTGTGTCTTGTAAACATTGTGTAAACCAGGGCTTTTCAACCGGGGGTCCGCGGCCCCCTGGTGGTCCGCGACGGCATTGCAGGGGGTCCGCGACACGAGTTGATCAGTTCACCATTGATTTTTTTTTATTTTATAAATTCGCTTTGATATTTCAACACATTTCCAGATTACTCTTGAATATCGTGAAAAATATCTAAAATAAGAAAAACATGTCTAAAATAATATAAAGGAGATTCACGCTGACAGAATGTAGCCTTGCACCTATCCAGTCTATGGTAGCCTGTGATTTGCTAATGTTAGATTGCGGGCACATTGTGGGGGGGGGGGGTGCGGGGGAAGTGTTCAGTCCATTTTAATAGGTAACGCAAGAGGTTTGGGATTGAGTGCTCTGCGGGGTAGGGGGGGTGGTGGGAGTTGGGTGGTCCTGGGTGGGGGATGGCTTGGGGGGGGGGGCGAGGTGGGTATATGCAATTTGGGGGGGGGTTTGGGTATTTGACTTAGGTGTGCTTAGTGGGTGGTGTGTGGTGGGGGGGGGGGTGGGGGGGGGGGGGTTGGGGGGTTGGGGTGGGGGAGTGGTGGGGGCGGGAGGCAGGAGAGAAGGGGGTGTTGGGGGTTGGGGGCGGGGTAGTGGGTTTGGTATCACATAGGTCCTCTGATATCATGCCTACGTCCTTTTCAGGTATTGTTAAATCACTAATTTCATTGGACAGACTTATGTCAATTTCTTTACATAATTTCATGACTCTGGACATAGAGTCACTGCCCCAATTTTTTCCATGGTGGTACCTGCTGTAGTTACTTGATCCCGTGTACATTAAACATTGCGCCGAACATGCAATTTTATTATTATCTGAATCTCTATCTAATCTATTTGTATATTCTTTAAACTCTTCTTCACATAATGTCCAACTATATTTAGTATTTGTTATGTACAATGCATCTTGGCGATTTCTAGAACACATATAACAGTCTGTTCTTTTTACTTGTTCTCCTGTGAATGCCACCCACTTATACCAACTGTTTGCTTTTGCCTGTTTATACAACCAGTCTTTAGTTTTTATCACAATTGTATTTCCAAAGGATTCAGGCCTGGACTGTCTTGTCGCTCTTGATTTCGAGGAGTTATTATTACTTTTAGCTTCCTCTTTTTCCTCAGGAATAATTGTTTGTTTTCCAAGCATCTCGAATTCAAGCGTTGATGCTGTAATCCTATCTGTAATAATCTCAGAATTAAATGTTGATACTGTAGTCATCTTTGTAGTGACATTATTCTCTTTTGGGGTCACTGTTGGGGTTATTACCACCTCCGCTTGTGTCGTTATTGTACGTTTTACTCCACTCCATAAAGTAGTTTCTATCCCATTTGTTGTTGGGACATTTGTTGGTTCGTTTGTAACCGTTGTTTTCTTCCTACCTATAGTTACAATCGCTCTTGATTCAATTGTCACTGAAGTTTGTGTTAGTTCACTAGTAGCTGAGACTTTTTCTAGTTTACTGGTATTTGGAGTCTCTGTAATTTCATTAGCGACTAAGGTTCTATCCATTTCACTGACGGCTGAAGTTTCATCCATTTTAATAGTAACCAAAGTTAGATCTACTCTATTAGTAACTAAAGTTGAATCTGCCTCACTAGTACCTGGGGTACTATCTGGCCTATCAGTGACTGGTATTAAGATTTGTTCTGATTTGCTTTGTTCAGATGTAGCAGCTGTACCATATTGTTCTTGGAACATGCAAGGGGCTTCAATTTCTTGTTTAAGATCTATTTTTATTTCCAACTCTACACTGATTCCAAACTGACCTCTCCTCAATTCTACTTCATATTTATTATTGACCTGGTCCCACTGATTTTCTGTTGTTACTGTCAAACACCAATATTCATTTCCTTTCCAGATATTTATTTCACACTGATCCGTTCCTACAGTTACTGTCCCAAACCTTTTATGGGTAGCTTCTGAACATAGCCTGTCTTCACCTAACATGACAGCTAAAGTCCATTGGTCATTATCCTTTTTTAATTCCTGTGGGGGTATCTGTGCTCGTAAGACCAGTTTTTCTGACCTCTTCTCTCTTAGTTTGTTTACTCTTCCCAAAAATCTCAAGACTGGCTGTTTCTGCAACACTTTCATATACTCCCTAGTGCTGTCTCCCGATACCTGGCTATCCCAGGTCTGCCGTGTTATTGGTGCTTCTTCCTCCTTCCTCTGGCTCCACCCTTGGACCGATGGCATGAGAGAGAGAGACAGAGAGAGAGAGAGAGAGAGAGAGAGAGAGAGATGCAGAGAGAGACACAGAGACAGACACAGAGAGAGACACAGAGACAGACAGGCCCAATCCCAATACATCCCTTGCTCCTACCACTTGAGCCTACCCCTCCAGTTTTCACATGTAGGAGTACCGTGTCCCAATGGCAAATCCCCCAGAATGCCTTGCAAATTGTCAGCAAGATGGTGGTGAACGTTGCACAAGCAACAAGCAAGAAATTACTATTAATGACTATTATTTTCTTTGTTAATAAAGATTTAAAACATTATGACCGCGTTATTATCCGAGTTTAATGTTGTTTCAATGCATTATAGACCTTTCCTTTTCTTTATAACAAGCATAACCAAAAAATGACAAAGCTAACAAACGCAAAAGGATGCCTTTAGCCCACACAAGGGGAATCACCACCACTGAAGCCGGCATTGTGAGATTCCAAATATCAGACAAAAGAACTTGTTTAGTTTGTTTTTACATCAACACCGTCGACGGCGATTGTTGACAAAAAGAGAGGGGCACTCGAGTAAGAGGCGGGGCCAGGGGTAAAAATAAGACATGAGATTGGGCAAGAGAGAGAAACAGAGAGCCAGAGAGAGACACACACACACACAAAAGCAGTGTGATCGACCAATGAGAGAAGAGGGACAGAAGAAGACAGAACAGCTCCAGTCAACGACGAGAAATAAAGACAGGAAAGGGGAAAGATTGACACAGGAAGTGAGAGTGACACAAACGGAAAGGACTGGTCCCGATAACCCCCTGTGTTTGTGTGTGTGCGTGTGTGCGTGTGTGTGCGTGGGTTCAATTCACTTTTAATCTGGTCAAGCAGGCCCTGGCTTCAGCCAATAATACTAAAGTGTACAATGAAGGGGTCTCATTCAAGTTGTTGACATAGGTTCAAGCTGTGTGTGTGTGTGTGTGTGTGTGTGTGTGTGTGTGTGTGTGTGTGTGTGTGTGTGTGTGTGTGTGTGTGTGTGTGTGTGTGTGTGTGTGTGTTGTTTTCCTACCAGAGACCGAGATGGTTCTCACTCCGCTTTTCACCGCCTCGAGTTTCTTCTCACTGTTGGACAGGGGAGAGGAGAGAGGGAGAGAGGAGGAGGAGAAGGGAGAGAGGAGAGGAGAGGGAGAGGAGAGAGAGGAGAGGAGAGGAGAGGAGAGAGAGAGAGAGGGAGGAGGAGAGGGAAGGAGGAGAGGAGAGGAGAGAGGAGGAGAAGGGAGGAGGAGAGTAGAGAAAAGGGGAGGAGGAGATAAGAGCAGAGGAGATCGCAGAGGAGAGAGAAGAAGGGGGGAGGATAGGAGGAGAGGAGAGATGAGGAAAAGGGAGGATAGGAGAGGAGAGGAGATAGTAGAGAGGAGGGAGGAAAGGTGAGAGAGTTGAGAAAACATTAGATGCAACAGACACCTGTGGGTCACTCCTCACACAATACATCAAAACAATGCAAAATCAAAAGTCACAGTAAAGAAGAACGTACCCGATAGCACATCAAAGCTACGATCCAGGTCTCTGGCCGGCCACACACACACACACACGGCCAAATCAACGATCCCGCTAGCACACGTGTAGTCCGCTACGCTAGCTCCTTGACTGTACCGATCTGCTAACGGCTAGCTGTCCCGCTAGCTTGTTTACCGTCTGCTGGGCGACTATCTTTCCATCACCGCTCTCTCTCTCTCTAGAGCAGCCACAGAGAGAGAGAGAGAGAGAGAGAGAGAGAGAGAGAGAGAGAGAGAGAGAGGGAGGGAGGGAGAGAGACCACAAGCAACATGTGTGTGAGAGAGGGAGAGAGTGAAGGGGAGAGTGGGAGGCGGAGGAGAGTGAAGAAAGAGGAGGAGACTTCTGAGTGTTTCAAAAAAAGTTGAATGGAAAAAATCTGGCTCTTGAACTTATCTCCTTATTTGACCAGAGAGAGAGAGATAGAGGGACAGCACGAGAGAGAGAGAGAGAGAGAGAGAGAGAGAGAGAGAGAGAGAGAGAGAGAGAGAAGAGAGAAGAGAGAGGGAAAGCGACAGAGAGGAGAGAGCGAGCGAGAAGGGAAAGCGACAGAGAGAGAGAGGAGGAGAAAGGGAGAAGGAGAGAGAGAGAAGAAGAGAGAGAGAGAGAGTGAGAGAGAGCGATAGAGGGACAGAGAAAGAGAGAGAGATAGAGTGACAGCAAGAGAGAGAGCGAGAGAGAGAGAGGGAGAGAGAGAAACAGAGACAGGGAGAGAGCGCGAGAGAGAGAGAAAAAGACTGAAAGACAGCGATAGAGAGAGAAATATAGAGGCCAGAGAGAGAGAGAGAAAAAAAAGAGAAAAAAGACTGAAAGAGTGAGACAGAGACAGAGTGAATAGAGAAGAGAGAGCGAGTGAGACACTGTTGTTTTAAATTGGGAT
Source organism: Coryphaenoides rupestris (assembly GCA_002895965.2). Lineage (NCBI taxonomy): Eukaryota > Metazoa > Chordata > Actinopteri > Gadiformes > Macrouridae > Coryphaenoides > Coryphaenoides rupestris. Next base: position 110,197 of record PIJE02000601.1, read on the forward strand.
TTCCAGAGGAAGACTTCAATCCAAATAATTGATTCTAGAACAGAAAAAACAGCCATCCAGCACCACATGTGTTACTTGAACAGCCTGTTTTGCTTCAGAGTCACAAATGTCACATTCATTTCTAAAGCACCTCTATCGCTGGGAACGGCCGAGCACTTGCCCACAAATCCCTTTTAAATTAAAAGCACTGTTTATAACCCAACGTGTTGCACCCTGAGGAACTCCTCACAGCCTAGTCTTTCCACACAGTCACACCATGTGCACTGGCCTGGTTATAACTATCTCTCTTCCTTCAACAAAACACCCACAGGACACACAACGTGCACGATTTCAACATCTGCAGCTGTTATGCAACGACTGTAAATAATCAAAAGATGAAACGCGCCGCGATCCAACCGCACGCAATATGTATTAAATGTGACAGGAAGTAAGGCTTTGATATGGCACGAGTTGCTGATTAAAAGAAGACATTGAACCAAAATTGTTTGTTCCCGCAGAACTTGGCGACATTGTCACACGACACGTTCATCATCCTCATCATCACACACACACACACACACTTCCCAGACTGAAGTTGTGCCCTTTACAACAGCACTGAAGAGAGTACTTACTTTGGGATGGAAGGCAGCGCTCTCTCGCCCTCTAGTGGACAAACAAAAGAACACAGATTCAGACAGTTCAATAACAGACACCACACCACAGACTATTTTAATAGCAATACAAATATTTCTGGAAAAACTAAAGTATATATTTATTCAAATTCCAGAACAACCACTTGTCTCAGCATTCATTACAACAATATATTATTAAGTATAAATTCCTTCCTTTCCTCAACAAGGGATTCCTCATTTCAAGTTCTATTCTCATATGTATCCCTTGTTGTTTGAAATGTGTTTTTAGTGTCGTGTATATTGTGCTTGACATATTTGTACGTAAAAGAGCATAAAAACGATTATTAAAGATTATTACTGTTGCGTACCTTTCTGGACTCTGACAATGAACGAGTGGGTTTCCATGGAGACGAGGCGACAGTAGCCATCGATCAGGTCGGCCATGTTTTCCGCCATCGTCAGCGATGCCGTCGTCACGGTGAGAGGCTGTGAGGGAAGAACACACACACACACACACACGCACACAGAGATGCACACACACACACACACACACACCAAACAAACAAACAAACAATAGTTATGTCACAGGATTGGGTCAGCACTCTTACAAAGATCCATTGTAACGAACCATACTCTCTCTCTCACACACACACACACACACACACACACACACACACACACACACACACACAATGATAAGCTCTCACACACACACGCACACACACACACGCACGCACACACAACAGAGCTGTGCCATACGAGGACCCTACAACTACAGCCGCTAGAGCAACTTCATCGCTTTAAGGGCCCATTAGCAGTGAAACGCGCCACTAGAACTACAGTGAATGACTCTACCTTGAGACCCCTAGGGTTCTGTATGTAGGGACAATGTTGGGCCCCAGGGTTGGCCCCTAGGATTCTGTATGTAGGGACAATCTTGGGCCTAAGGGTTAGCCCCTAGGATTCTTTATGTAGGGACAATGTTGGCTCCTAGGGTTCTCTATGTAGGGACAATGTTGGGCCCTAGGAGTTTGCATGTAGGGACAATGTCGGCCCCGAGGATTCTGTGTGTGTGTGTCGTACCTCAGCAGCTCCTGCCACGTTGACCTGCAACATGCCCTTGCGATCCTTCTCCTCCACAGCAGAGTACTGGATGGACTGGACCTGCGTGAAGTTGGCCAGGTGGGTCGGCTGCACGCACACACCAACAAACACAAACACACGACCGTTAGATAGAATGTGATGCCAACATTCAAATATGCAGATTAACCACGAGGGGTGGTTTGATGTGTGTTTGTAAAGTTTAGAATATGGTCGGGCAATAATAATAATTCAATATTATCGCATATCTGTGTGTCTGTGTGTGTATAGTAGCCTACCGTAGAGCCCTTGTCGGTGAGGTAACTGATGCCCTCTTCTGGCCCGATGGCTAACTCCACCTGTATCACCCAGCTGGACTGTTGCAGCGGACAGGAAGTGACATCATACTTAATATCTTCAAATATCTAGACATGTATCTGTTGCACTGGACAGGAAGTGAGATCATACTTAATGTCTTGACATTGAGACATCTAGCAGACAACCTGGCACTCAGGTTCTGCAGTTAAATCAATTAACGCCTCAGGCAAGCCCTGCTTCCGAGAACAGCTGACCATAACTGTGTGCATGCCATACCAGATCTCGACAGCAGGGGGCAGCGTAACACAACGTATAAAAGCTCTACTGGAACGGGCAGCAGAAGAGAAGTGAAGAAGAATGTAATCAGCAGATAAGGCGGTGGGTGAGCAGGGGAGACCTCACCCCCAGGGCACACTTGAAGCACTCCTTGTCGTATCGGTAGACAGGGGCCAGTATCTCCAGGAACTTCATGATGCTTTGCTCGTCGTTGAGGTTGGCCACCTGCTTGAACGTCTGCTGGATCAGCTTACGCAGGGTCTTGGCCTGCCAACAGACAGATGCACGCGCGCACACGCACACGCACAGAGTATATATTTACTATCGAGTCATTTAGCAGATGCCTCCACGCACAGTGACTTGCAGTGACTTGCAGATGCAGGTCATTATGGAGCACATTGGCAGTAAGGATGCCACAATCTTCTACCCCCATTTAATCAGTATCAGAATCAGAACCAGCTTTATTGCCTTAGTTTTTACAAACAAGGAATGTGCTTTTGTGAAATTGGTGCATAACAATGAACATATATTATCGGTCAATATATCGGTCATATAATATAGGTAATTTAATATCTCCATAACAATATATATATATATCACAATATAGCATGTTTTCTGCCTTTAAAACCAGGAAAAGACTAACTTTATGCCATATCACGATATCACAATCAAAGGGGGGGGGGGAGAGGAGAGAGGGGGGAGGAAGAGAGGAGGGAGGGGGGAGGAAGAGAGGAGAGAGGTGGGAGAAAGAGAGGAGAGGAAAGGAGGGAGGAAGAGAGGAGAGAGGGGGGAGGAAGAGAGGAGGAAGAGAGGAGAGAATGGGATGAAGAAAGGAAAGAGAGAAGAGGAAGAGAGGCGGGAGGGGGAACAAAGACAGGAACGGAGGGAGACACATCGTCATGACAACAACAGGAAGATGGATGATATTGATCGGCCGGCACACACACCACTCCGGCTCCGATCACATCGATTGATCGGGGAACGCTGGGTTTAATCAGAGCTGCCGGTTTAGCTCAGTAGCTCGACGCGGAGCGATCAATACTATTGTCTACGAGTCACTTAAACACTCAGGGAGCAAGGTGCTATCGACCACAACTCAGCTGGCACAATATTACATATTACCACCCCCTGTTGACCCGGTTTAGGGAAGGATTTATTGGAAATATTGGGTATTAGCAAGAGCCATTGGCTATTTAATATTGATGTAGTATTGATGAAGTGGAGGTGTGATGCTTGACAAGGAAAGGACAACATTTAAGCTGTCAAACTGTTACAATGAGCACATAACGAGATAATATCTGGTCTCTGGGATATGAGACCCATCTCTCTACATCTAAGAATTTACTCACTTACACACAGAGTGGGAGGGGGAAAAACACAAAAAAGAGATAAAACTCACATTTGTGAGATTACAATTCAGTGAGACTGTGAATGTCCGCATATAGGGCAAAGAGCTATAAATAGCCACAGATATATAGATTAAAATCAGAGACTAGAGATTAGACGGACATGACTGACCCCAATATGAATGAAGTAGAACAGACAAAAAGATAAATAATGTGACTTATGACTTGTTAATGAATTAAACAAGGAAGACAAGGAAGTCCACATTTGGTCACAGCTCAGAGCAGAGCAGCGCTAGCTACAGAGCGACTGCTGCTTGCGGCGGTGGTGGCTAACGGTTAGCTCAGGGTGCTGCTGGCTGCTAGCCAGTGATCTGGTCCGGGGGCTAAAGAGACAGACAGACAGACTGGAGCTAGTGGTGGCTAACGGTTAGCTCAGGGTGCTGCCGGCTTTCCTGTGATCCTGAGGTGTGTGTGTGTAACTCCATATTAGAATGCCCTCAATGTATTCATGGACAGAATTTTCCCCCAAAATTAAAAAGGTATATTTTCCACCAGTGCACCATGGATCATCCAATTCACACACACACACACACACACACACACACACACACACACACACACACACACACACACACACACACACACACACACACACACACACACACACACACACACACACAGGGGGATAACGTCAGCATGTGATTGCCACCCATCCTGGGGGGGTAGGGCGGTGTGGGTGTGTGGGGGGGGAGTGTGGGGCCACAAGAGGCTATCTCGTTCCTCCATCGCTGTGACGACCATTACCGTGACAACAAGCAGATCCCTACCGGGGGTCAGTAGGGACCGCTGCATTCTTGAGATTACAGAGTCTCATGGGCTGCCGTCCCACATGATGTCACCTCGGCAGCAACAATAAGGCAATACAGGCTGCAGTCTGAATGTGGTGGTGGACAAAGGGCTGACCTGCGTTCTGTATGAGTGTAACAAGTATGTCTGATTGACAGGTGTGACAATAAAAACAAAATTCACATTCAAAAATGTAAATCCAAAATCAAAATTAGAATTTCAAATTTCAAAATGTCAAAGTTCCAAGTTCCAATGTCAAAATTCCAAATTCAAAGTTCACATTTCAAAATTTCAAGTTCAAATCTCAATTTCAAGTTCAACATTCAAAATTCAAAATCCATTTAAATTCAAAATGACACATTCACATTCAATTCACATTCATATATAACTTCAGGCAAACCACTAGCTCTCTACTTATTGGCATCAAATTTAATTCCTTGCTGCGTATCATAAGAGCTTCATTACAAAATCCCCATCCGAGTAGCAGAGCTGGTGTTCAGCGAGGCGAGCAGCAGCAGCAGCAGCAGATGTGGCGCGCGGTAAGTACCCTGAAGCTGTTGAATTAACACCGAAGACCCACAAACTCAGTCCGTCCTTCAGCCACGCAGTGAAGTTCAAATCCACTTCACCTCCACGTGTCTCACACATCCGATCAATTATTAACCACTCTGGTCCGCTCTCACCCACAGGAAGTTATTCATTCATTATTCATCTTTCTCCCTCATGCATTTATCATTCGTGCTATTGAAGCTCATGAAATGGGTGACCGATACTAGCGCAGGCGAAAATAGTGAAAATGTAAAACCAAAAGTTAAACCATTTATTATCTGCGTGTGCGTACATGCGTGTGTGTGTAAGCATGTGTTTATGTGTGCGTGAGTGCACATGTGCGTGTGTGTATCTCCGCCTGTGTATTGATGGCTCTTAAATGGCTGTCTATAAAGCCACCCAAGGTCTATTGTGGTTAACCCCCCCACCCCCCACCCCCCGGCCCCTCGCCCCACCGACGTGAATAGACTCATCGGGTCATTCAGAACATTTCAGCCCTGACCGGCATCAATCAATGTTTACTACCAGACATCTGTTCTGGCCTCTCTCTCTCTCTGTGTGTGTGTGTGTGTGTGTGTGTGTGTGTGTGTGTGTGTGTGTGTGTGTGTGTGTGTGTGTGTGTGTGTGTGTGTGTGTGTGTGTGTGTGTGTAACAGTACCTGGGCCCGGTGTGTGTGTGTGTGTGTGTGTGTGTGTGTGTGTGTGTAACAGTACCTGGGCCCGGTGTGTGTGTGTGTGTGTGTGTGTGTGTGTGTGTGTGTGTGTGTGTGTGTGTGTGTGTGTGTGTGTGTGTGTGTGTGTGTGTGTGTGTGTGTGTATTCAAGTCCACTGACACAGAATAAAAGTACTGTTGGCGATTCCAGCAAACAAATATGAGACACCCTGCAGTGAGGAAGAGTGGAGGAGGAAGAGGAGGAGGAGGAGGAGAAGGAGTGATTGAAAGAATTGAGGAGTAATGGGCTGGAGAGGAGTGGTAGGAGTCTGCAATCTTATGGAGAGAGAGAGAGAACCTAGGGTCCACACGCACACGTAGACGACACACACACAAACACACACACACACACACGTAGGCAGACACACACACACACACACACACGTAGGCAGACACACACACACACACACATGTAGGAGGACACACACACATACACACACAAACATGGGCAGACACACACAGACACACACACACACACATCTGTCTGCTCGCCTGGTGACACCAGACCTTTCCAGGTCACTGGGCCCCTTATTCAGACACACACACACACACACGCACACAATCCCCTCACACCAACATTCACACGTGCCGTAAATTTATCACTGACTCGGGCTCGATTTTCTTTTCACACACTCATGCACACACAGACACACACACACACACACACACACACACACACATATATATATCCCAAGACAAATGACACACACACGTCTGGAGAACAGAGCCTGGCGTCTGCAGACAGGATAATGAATGCTGGGGTTTTGGTTTCGCTGCCATACATCACAATATGTTAAGCTAAAAGGGCGATAATAACCACGTTGATTTACTATGCCGGCTCCACCTCCTCCACCCGCCCGCAGAGGGTGGGGGGTAGGGGTGGGGGCGGGGCAAAACTTATGAATGAACACTAGTGTGAATGTTTTAATGCTCTTCTGGTTTTGCGTTGTAGAAACTTGATGGATGTGCCCATTAGGTAGACTCACCTCGACGTGAGCTTGCCATTACCCACATTTTAACAGCTATATAATAAAAGTATATATCAACGTATTATTATACATGTATAATAAAAGCTGACCTCTGGACAAAAAGTTTATTCTTTTCCCAAAATTCAATAAAATACAAATTTGAGACAGATGTAAATTTTTTTCCCATTGTCCCTTACTTTGTTATTGTTTACAATATTTTTTCATGGTCAAGGCTTTTCCCCAATCACATTTGTGATACAGATTTTTATCCATCGTCCCTTACTTTCTTATCATTACTATTCTTGTTTTTGGATTATCGAGGCTTTTCCAAATCACATTTCTGAAAGGGATGTTTTATTTGTATTTACCGTAGTTCCATTATAACATCCTGTGTCTTACTGCACTAGTGCCAGCATCAAGTCTTACTGTACCACCCGGGATATGTCGTCCTTCTACTTTCTTTGGATAAATATACTCTTTGGACAAAAGCATCTGGCTAAATGCCCTAAATGTAAATCTAAATGATTCCGTTATGACTATTGTTGTGTGTTTTTTGATGTGCGCTGCAGTATAACTTAATTTCCTGTCGGGGATGAATAAAGTATCTATCTATATATACATATCTATGTTGATATATGTCCATCTATCTATCTAAACGGACACACCTCCTCTGCAGTGATTAAAGCACCAACCAATATCCACCTTTTCACACGGTGATCTCAATGTCTACTGCAGATCGCTGGGGAAGAACCACTTCCAAGCAAGGGCTTCACTTAACAGCAGGAGTTGTACGATGAAGGCAAGATCAAGTACGGGCTATTCTGTGATCCACACACACGCACATACACGCACACGTGCACACACTGTTGAAGTTGAGTGTGAGAAGATGGGCGAGAGATGAAAGAGTGTTTCGGTTTGGTTTTCTCTGCGGTGTCGAGAGGGTGTGTGTAGGTCTGCGACCATGAGACAGGTTTTCACCTCACCTTGACCGAATCCAGGAGATTCTTGGGGAAGAATCGCCTCAAACCGACATCTTTTCTGGAGAGGGGAGAGGGAGGGGAGAAGAAAAAGTAAAAACATTAGGTTTTCTTAATCTCTTTTCTTTTGAGTTACAAATATGAGATTTTTTCATGCAACTAAAGCACGTTGAAATGGAGACAGAGAGAGAGACAGAGAGAGAGACAGAGAGAGAGAGAGAGCGTGAGTTCTGTCAAGCCACATAATCACAGAAAGGAATGTTAATTGTTCAATCAGACAAGATGCATACGCAGCTACAAACACTATCTACTACTGAGGGAGGGAGGGAGGGAGAAAGACACAGAAAAGGAGAGGGACGGAGAGAGAAAAAAGAAGCAAGAGAGTAAGAGTGATGGAGAGAAAGATCACGAGAGATAAAGAGAAAGGGAGACTGGGAAAGAGACGGAAAGTGAGAGCATTTTCCTCATCATTCCCCCTGGAGGTCTGCTAATGGGGAACACAATATAAATACAGGAGGAGGAGGAGGAGGAGACACGGAGAGATGAAGATTCTCCACCAGGACACTAATGACTGCGGTAAACTTTATGAGGCGACGATATAAATAATGCTCAGGTATATAAATCATGGAATAAAAATATGGTTGGGATAAGACCATCGGTACTCTACAAGTCTCGCTTGGCCTAAAACAACCGCAGTGTACCTCACGACTTAATTAAAATTTTCCAGAGCCTGTGCTACGGCTGTGTTGTGGATAAAATGGTAAATGGATTGCATTTCTATATCGCTTTTTTCCAAAGCGCTTTACAGTATTGCCTCACATTCACCCATTCATACACCGACGGTGGTGTCAACCATGCAAGGTAACAACCAACACGTCAGCAGCAGTTAGGGTTAGGTGGTGTCTTGCTCAGGGACACCTCCACACTTAGCTAGACGGAGCCCGGGGATCAAACCAGCAACCTTCCTTTTGCCAGACAATCGCTCTCAACTCCTGAGCTACTGCCACCTGAGCTACTGCCGGTGTGTGTGAAGAAATGAAGAAATGCGCAAGAAATGTCCCGAAAATAATGTTCCAGCGTAGCACTGCATGCGTGTGTCAATAGTGAAAATAACTAGCAGTTCCTGAAAGGTTTTCCCAGTAATTTACCGAGAACTATGTGTGAAAGAGATGAGAGATAGAGAGAGATAGAGAGAGAGAGATAGAGAGATAGAGAGATAGAGAGAGAGAGAGAGAGAGAGAGGGGGGGGGGGGCACAAATAAACAGAGAAACAGGACAAAAGAGGTGGGGGGGGGGCCGGGAATTAGAGAGGGAAAGTTACAGTGAGCAGCCGCCGATAGATAGAGACGACGAGGGATCCATAATTGGAATGCTCGTTAGGGCTGAGGGGCAAAGAGAAAGTCTATGGACCGGGCAGCTCATTAGCATGTAACATTGTTAGTGGGGGAAACCTCATTTTAGGGCGCCAGCCTGTTAATGGGCCCCATTGACATCCAATAGCAAACCGTGCATACAGGGCACTAAGGACCTCTGTATATAGGACGGGTTTGACTTGGTTTTAGTGTGCCTTGTATTGTTCCCAGTTCTACTTGCAAGGTCCATATTAGCCCTGTTACAGCCCTTTGAGACAGAGATTGCTTGAATAAAAAGTTCTTTATAAATAAAATACATTATTGTTGTTGTTGTTGTTGTTATTATTAAAAAGACTATATAAACATTTACATTACATTTACATTTAGGGCATTTGGCAGACGCTTTTATCCAAAGTGACTTACAAAGAGTAAACTATAAGTTATACTATATCACTAATAGTATATAACTATACGACGATAAACTATATAGACTATTCACACACATCCAACATTATATTGAAATGTCCATTGTATGATTTCCAATGCAAGCATCAAAGTATTATGTGAATAATTTAACCAGGTTGCATACATATATTTTTCCCTTTCATTTTCCTCAAGATGCCCATTTCCAAAAATAGCATTTCAGAATAAATAACTTGTTTGTCGTGGCAGAGAACAATGAGCATCCGTTTGTCTTTCAAGTAGAGATTTAATATTCATTATTTCAGCAAGCACTGAAGAAAAAAACCCCACATTTAGAATATTCCTTCGACTCTCTGTTAAGTTGCGCTGGCTGCGTGTAAATCCTTTTTACTGTGTTTGAAATTGAATTCTGTTGTTGTTGTTGTTGTTGTGTTGTTGTGGTGGTGAATCTAGACTAGTAAATCCCTCTTTCTCATCACTGGCATCTGGACGAACACACCATGCTTGGTACCATAGGATGTGAGCTGAGTCCCCTAGCATGTGCCGCGTGTGTTTGACGGACAAGATACTCACTCTAGTAGCTCATAGTTGGACTTCTTATCCAAGGCGTTGCCCCGCATCTCCCGGAAGAACCTCCTGGAGAAACAAACCAAACAGAAACAATGGACAGAAGACACAGACAGACGACCCGGTCAGCTCAACACAAAGTGCATCCCCCACCTGACGACTCCACAATATTACTATTCCATTTATCATTTGTACTCTCTGTCTCTCTTGTAATTGTGATGCTTTGTTACTCCTTTTCATGCCCGTATGGAACCCATTGCACTCGGAACCGTCCCTGGAAGGAGGGATCCCCCACTCTGAGTTCCTTCTCCAGATTTCTTCCTTGTTAATTAAGGGAGTCGTTTCTTGCCCTTATGGGGGCTAGGGCTAGGGGGGTGTCAGAATCACATGGCCCATCATCATATGTAGACTGTAACTATGATTAAGGGCTATACAAATACAATTGACTTGAGTCGGTTAAAGCAATTCAAGTCAATACTCGTCAAATATTCAAAACTTGAATCGCCAAAGTTTAAGGGACGTATTTGAAGGAAAAATCGGTTTGCATAGTATTAGATGGTGGATAAATGGATATTACGCCAAATATGCAAAATGGGTGAAATATTGTCAGTAAAAGTTAGGTTTCACGAAGTCTCGTGTTAGGGCAGCAGCATTGGTCCCAGCTGACGGGTATGTGGGCATACTTTTGGTGCTCTACGACTGTTCTTACTGTACGGGTGCTGTTGGATAATGGATTTGAATAGACTAGAATAGAATAGGTTGGATGGAGATACTAGGTCACTAGCTGAGAGTGCAGGGCCGCAGGTGAGCGGTGAGCATGTGTTAACACACCTGATCTCTAGACAGCCCAGCTTCAGAGCTATATCCTGGTCCACCTGGTCCCCCATCTCCTCCATGTAGTCGCTCTTCACCTGCGATTGCGCGCACACACACACGCACACACACATGGACACACACACACACACAAAAGCAGAAAAAACATGGATTAATATGAATTGTAATAGCCTCTTCACTGGTCCCGGTCACCCAAAGGTAAAATCAATCAATCATCAAAGGTAAATTCAGTGTGTGTGTGTGTGTGTGTGCGTGTATGTGCGTGTGTGTGTGTACCTGCTGGTAGAAGTAGTTGAGTGTGGTCTTGTCTTCATTGAACTGCTGCAGGAAGCCCTTGGGCAGATATCTGATCCTCAGCTCATATCTACACAGAGACAGGAGGCACCACATGGCAACACCTGAATAATTACAAATCCTACCCTAAACAGTCCATCAGAGTGCAGTCACATTCAAGTTATATTAAAATGTGTAGAATTAGACGAGAATTTGTTTTCTCACAATTACATATTAAAACTCTTCTGGCATAGGCACTAGGCATATTTTAATTCATGTATATTTACTGATCTATTTAGTCATTTAATGACTTTAATAATACGACCACAAGACCACTGAACCAACAAGCAATGGTGTGGAGTTATGGACTGGCCTCAGAGAGAGCGAGAGAGGAGAGAGAGAGAGAGAGAGCGAGAGAGCGAGAGAGCGAGAGAGAGAGAGAGACAGAAACAGAGACAGAAACAGAGAGAGAGAGAGAGAGAGTTGTTGACTTAGCCGCACAAAGAAAGCATCTGCTCCTTTCTCCCTCTCTTTTATGCCAGAGGTCCAAAAGGTCTCTCGGCCCGACAATAGCATTAAGGACCAAAAGCCCACCTCTATGAAGATCACATAAAATAATACACACACACACACACACACACACACACACGCACACACACACACACACACACGTGCACGCACACACAGACATCAGACACACTAACCAAAGCCGGGCAGAAGGCTTTGTCGCCACACTTCACCACACAAAGACCCCATGCTGGCCATACGGCAGGTGTGGTCCGACCAGCTTTGGTTTGGCTTTCCAAGGCCTGATCCTAAATCACTTCAGCCCTGTCAGACGGCAGCAACAATAGAGCTGCAGTAGTAGGGCTGAGCAGCAGCAGCGATAGACACACGTATAGCCTACTGCCACCCAGTGACAACTCATTTACTGCAGAAGACACGTCTTGAAAAACAGACTTGAATATGTTAGGGCTGCTGAACCATCGAAATATCCAAATGTGTGTTAAATATGTGTTCTAAATTAAGTATTGTAGTGATTCTGCAGAATTTCTATATTATTACTTTCTGTTTAATGTTCAAAGTTATGGCTGATACATGCTCCGCAAGAACAGAAAAATGTGTTCTCTCTCCCAGGGCTGCGAGAAAAGAATGACGTCATTTTTTTCTCGCAGCCCTGGTTCGGGAGTTCTCGCAGCTTATTCTCGACACATCATCCGGGCAGAACATTTTTCTCGTGTGATTGGTTCATTTGAAGTGGGCGTGGTTAATGCGCTTTCCGACGGCGCAGAGGTTTGTACAGGCGCGCGTGACGTGTGCTGCTGTGGGCGGGCCCTTTGAGGACTTCCCAGGAGTTCTGCACTTGAGTTTCTCATGAAGTATGAAATGTCCTGGCCAGAAGGAACTTTGTTCTTGTTCTTGCCACCTCGAGAAAACTAACAAATTTCTCTGTTCTTGCAGGGTATGTATCAACCTTTACGCACCAATTTCACAAAAGCACACTCCTTGTTTGATTCAGATTCTAAGAAAACATGTTTGTGTGGTACAGAACCCAAACAAATGTCACATCATGATTTTGTAATTTGGTTTTTCTGTGAAACTGAAAATTGTGATGCAAAAATGATCATTTCCACTAAAAAGTGAATCACATTACAATCGCAATATCTTCATTCAGCACAAGAATATATTTATTCTGGGTTTATATGTTATATGTTCTCCGCACACAGCACAAAGAGACACTTAAGTCAATAATCTTAATATATTATTTCTCTTTTATTCTTATATTTACATTCTGCATTTGAATATTTGTTAGTTCCTATTTTACATCTATGTGCCAAATTTCCCATCTGGAATTAATAAAGAACATATTATCTCATCTTATTCGACGAAAATATATGTGTACATATGGTTAATTACTATCTTATTTAAAAAAAAATCTCATATGAACTAAAGCTCCAATTAAAAACAAGCTGCAACTGCCAATCTACGATCACTGGAGAAGGTGCCAACTGCGTGCTGATTGGACGAGTGCGACCAAGTCCAGTACACAAAAAATGTCTCAATAGCAACAGAAAATCATTTTGGTCTCAACTCACCTCCACTCCTCCTGTGGCTGTGGCTGCTCGTAGTTCTCCCTGACGTGGGACACGCCCAGATCTGGGTGGAGCCAGTGGACCTTGTCTGCTGATTGGCTGTTGGTGAGACGCAGGCCGAAGCAGGCCGTCCAGCGCACCTTGTGGCTGTCCAGAATCTTCTGGATGATTCCCTAGATCCAGAATTTCAATTTGAAATCCATTTCTGGTTTTTACAAATCTTTTTACAATCTTGAAGATTTTCCTGTAAATAAATGTCTGTAAAGTCACCATCTATCGCTGAAGGAGTTAACACAATGGTGACTGAGCCTGTGGTCCACTGATGAAAGTCCTTACATTTGCAGTATTTTTTGATATTACAGACTGGGCGGACCCAGTGCGCCACTGTTTGCACGCAATAAATGCTTTTGCCATAGGTGTCGCCAAAGAGCACGAAACGGAAATCTCAGAGATTACCACTTTAAACATTTTTGCTTGCCTTTTTGTGCATGTGCAAAGATAACCCAAACAATGCACTGTGAAAATTGTTGCGTGTCCTTCTGTGCCTGACGGTCACACACACACACAACAGGCAGTGGTGAGCCCAGACATAGTAGACGGAAATAGACCGAATGTACACACACACATACCACACACACACACATACCAAACAATGTCCCCACAGAACCGGGGTGGTGCCAGAACTCTGGGGGTCCGACCCAAATAGAGGAAGAGGCGAGGAAGAGGAAGAAAGAAAGGCTTCAACCTCTAAAAGCCCATATGCAAGGTAGTGATCTCACATGCACACACACGCGCACACACACACCAACCAAACCCTGAGGGGCAAAGTGTATGTGCTAGCATAACATTCACTCCACGCTACGTGTCCTAAATCAGAAGCGACGGCAGAGACCTTGGCTGAGGACGACCAACGTCCAGCACCAAACTATTCCACGACTGCAGCAGAAATAGCAGAAATAAAATCATTACTCCAGAGATACTCATACTTCTGTCATGGAAGGTTAAACACAGGTCTGCTGCTTTAGCTGTAAAGGCTGTAAATAGTGTGGATATTCTGATTCTTTCCCTTCAATGCGTTTCAGTGTGTTCAATGTGTGTGCGTGCATGCTTGTGCATACGTGTATGTGTGTGTGTGCATGCATTCATGCGTTTCAGTGTGGTGTGTGTGTGTGTGTGTGGTGTGTGTGTGTGTGTGTGTGCGTGCATATTCGTGTGTGTGCGTATGCGTGTATGCGTGTGTGTGTGCATGCAAACTCACGCGGACGTCAGTGGCGTCCCCGTATCGGATGTTGGACGACCAGCCGCTGTGAGTGTCGGTGATGGACTCAAAGTGATGGAAGACCTTCAGCACGCGCTCCACCGAGCTGCCCGCCATGGTCCGCTCCGACGAGCCCCCTGCGCTCAGCCGCGACTTGTTGTTGGGCAACAGCAGGGAGTGGTGGTTGAGGCTGGGCTCCAGGTAGGCCGTCGCCATGGTCTTCCCCGACGACGATACCGCCGCTAGGTGTCTGTCATATTCTTGGATGGCGGTGGTGGGGGGGGGGGGTGGCAGGGACAAGGTCAGTCAAAGCAGAAATACATGGACAGACAGGAAGGCAGGGTAGTGGACTGGTACAAGGCTGAGGTACTGGGTCCGATTCCCAATGTCCATAGGAAGTTTCTTAGCCACTACTAGGGGTGGGACAAAATATCGATCTAAATGGATAAAATAGTGAACATTCGTAGTTATGGAGTTCAACGACCAGATGAAAGGTTGAGGGTTTGGTCTCCAACAGACCATGAAGGTGAACCTGTGGGAGTCCTTGAGCAAGATGCCCTTGGGCCCTAATGTATTCATTTATTTGATTTTATTTAACAGGGATAATGGACAGTCACTGAACTGTCCCAGCATTAGCTAGATAGCTACGATTCATCAGCAGTTTGCTATTTGTTAGATATTTTTATGGATATTTTTAGATTCTTTTGCATTTTGTAGAATCTCAGTTGTTACTCCTTTTAATGTTCAATGTTCAATGTTAGTCACCAAATGCACAAAAGCACATTCACATTTTGTTTGCAATAAAGCTGTTCCTGATTCTGAGGAAGATAAATGATGCATCACACAAAGCTAAACACACTTTCCATTTAAAACATTTAATCATACACCAAACTGCAATGAAATACTCTACACTCAAGAATATACAAGAAGTCGTCTGTCCGTCTCCACTGAGAGGGAGACAGAGAGAGACACAGAGAGAGTGAGAAAGGTATTTCCCACTGTCTCTACCCCTCCCTTCGGAGTCTTCCTCGCTTTCTTTGCTATTAGAGGAAAGTCGATACATTTCAGCAGGTAATTACACCTGTGGAGGAGAGGGATATCTGACACGCACGCACACACACACACACACACACACACACAGGCACACACACGCATGTACCTCCACGGAGCCAAGAGAGAACAGACGGCTGAGACATGGGAAGCACAAAAGGATTTCAAGAAACAAAAATGGATGGGAGTTATGGGCATCGGTACAACGATCGAGAAGATGCCACCAGCACACACACAGCAGTTTTGCCTGTGTCATTGGTTTTGGCTGTAGGCCACGTCAGTTCCAATGGAATCAGATTTCACAATTAACCTTAACTACACGTCGAACCGTTTCAGGCATCTCTCTACTCACACACACAGAAGAGACAAGAGTTTACAAACGCTGCTCTATATCGGTTAGTGGAAAGAGATCTTTGCATTCTACAAGTGCTGATCCACATTCTGAAATGAAACGCAGGTCATACTAGCAAGCAGTAGCCAAACGCAAAATCAAAGTGTATGCAGGTGTGTGCATGTGTGTGTGTCTGTTGTTGTTGTATGTGTGGGTGTGTGCGTGTGTGTGTGCATGTGTACGGTTGTGTATGTGTGCGTGGTGCTGTTGAATGTGCGTGTGTGTGGTGCTGTGTGTGTCTGTTGCTGTTGCATGCGTGCGTACGTGTGTGAGGTGCTGTTGCATGCGTGTGTGCGCATGTGCATGCGCGTGCTTATGTGCGTATGTGTGCACGCCGCCCACCAAAGCAAACCAAACCAGCTAACCAGCTAAGTTCCCACGCGTACCTCCTCTGTCCCAGCACATGGGGAAGGGGCTACAGCCGCTAGTATCCATGGATACACACGTCAGTCTGTCCGCCCTCTGCCTGTCGTCCGTCTGGCTGAGGGCAGAAGGGCACCCCGAGGAGGGGGTGAGGGGGGGGTCACCGCCACCGTGCATGGTGACACCACCGACGACACACACACACACAATTCCCGTCACGTCACGCACACGTCACACACACACCGACAGCCCACACACGGATGTCTTGCGTCTGTGCATCCAGGGGTCTTCCTCAGGTGGTGGTGTTCCTTGAGTGCACCACAGTTATGTCTGCCCCCTCAAATCCTCAATCCGAGAATTCCGGTGATTCCGAGGACGGCCAAACTGTGACCTCGCTGGGCTGAAGTCCAGCAGGAGAGAGTTAGAGAGGGTATACCGTGGCGATGCTTCTGGCGCCATTGTTCCCACCCGTCTCTCGGATACCGAAGAACAGCAGAAGTAACACTTGGCAACAAGGACAAAGGTCATTGGTCAGCGGGGAAATAAATGTAGCCAATCTTGTGTCTCCTTAAAAAATACAAAAAAGGAAGCTGAAAAAGTTCTTGAAGACTGGAAAAGATGTCGGACCAGACAACAAACAACCCGACAAACGACCCGACAAATGAGAAAACTTGCATGTGCGCGTCCGTTAGCTACATGTCGTGATAGCGCCGGCGGTGGCTAACATAACAAACAGCAGGAAGAAGAACTCCTAGTCTCTCCCTTTCTCTCTCTCTCTCTCTCTCTCCCCCCATCATCTGGACATGACGCTCTCTCTCACATCTCTCTTCCCCTTCATCTCTCTTCAGATGTCAATCTCTCTCGTGCCACACACACACACGCACCCACACACAGAGGGTGTATTAGAAGTTTGTTTTGGCCGCTCCAGTAGGGAAAAAAATCCTCGTTGCCGTCGTTGTTGTCAGGCAGGTGGTTGCCATGGAAATGTCGGCTCACCGCTGGAAGTTCTGGCGAGAGGAGCGAACCGCGACGGCGATGGATTTTGGAGTTTGGGGTCCTGGCTTCAAGGCTCACGGAGAGACCCCTGTGTCCAGGATTAAGAGGACCCGTTGTTGGCGCGACATTCGGTTTAATGAGAGAGAGAGAGAGGGAGAGAGAGAGAGAGAGGTTTCTCCCACTGTTGCAAAAGTAAAAAGGGAGAGCGGACAGAAAATGGGGGAAGTAAGAACTACAGGGAAAAAGAGGAAGCGAAAGAGAGAGGGAGAGAGAGAGGGACAAGTTTTCCCTCCCTTTGCAAAAGTAACAGGGAAAGCGAGAGAGGAAGAGAGAGAGAGAGAGCAGTGAAAGAAAGGGAGAGAGAGAGAGCGATAATTTTTCAGTGTGGACAGCAGGTCAGGAGTACAGAATAGGCAGAGGGACACCGAGAGAGAAGGGGGGAGAGAGAGAGAGAGAGAGAGAGAGGAGAGGGAGATGGGGCGGAGCTACAGTTCATTTATATGCAAATCCCCTCTCTCTCTCTCCGCCGACTGACCCCCCGCCCCCTGTGAGGCCCCGCCCACCCGGCGCTGTTACTCTGGGCTTTTTGGCTGTCAGCTACGCTAAGATGCTAGGATACCGTTAGCCCTCATGTGGAGTGTGTTAATTTGCATAACGGTTGGGATTAGCGTGACAAGTCAAGTTTATTTATACACAAACTCATCAGGTCAGCGATCCGATCGGGTTACTTTTTCGAAAGGTCAGTTCAATGAAAAGTGTGCATGTGTGTGTGTGTGCGTGTGTGTGTACTTCACAAGACACACGCACACCTACTTGTGGCTTCTGTACAGTAGAAGTTTGAACCTCGTGTTACCATTATCGACCAGATGTCAGTCGTAAATCAAAAAAAGACATTTATACAGCTCAAACCATCTCTGAGACACACACACACACACAGACACACAGACACACACACACACACAACTCCCCCCGTTATCTCACTGACCAGACATGCTCAGTAGACCTCAACATCAAGTCTGCTGTGTGTGTGTATTAAAGTGTGTGTATGTGTGTGTGTGTGTGTTCCATCTCAGGCATTGGCTATTGATATGAAGATTAGGCGGGAGTGTTCTGTGTGTGTGTGTGTGAGTGTGTGCCAGTGTGTCTGTGTGTCTGTGTGTGTGTGTATGTGTGTCTCCGTGTGTGCGTGTCCTATAGAAAAGCTTTTGTCAGTGGGGCCGGATGTGATTGTGAATGGGAAGAGCTCTTCTGGGAGAGAGCCAAGAGCACCCCCCGCCCCCACCCCCTAGTGACCCAATCCCACTTCCCTGTTGGCCTCCATGTGTCAAAACATCCAGAAACCAGGCCAGCCAGCTAGAGGGACAGCTAGCAGGACAGCTAGCGGGACAGCTAGCAGGACAGTGGACTCCCCACAGGCACAACACAGCCAGACGACAGACAGACAGACAGAAGACCAATTAGCACACTGAGCCCAATTAGCATCCGGGACGCTATATTGGAAATAGAGGATGCTAAACACATGTCTTGTGTTATGCTGTTGTTGTTGTGGCTGCACAACAGACACAGGCATTGGAACTCATAGCATTAATGAGGTTCACACACACACACACACACACGCACGCACACGTTTTTTGCTCATAGCTTCAAAATTATATTATACAATTTATTTCACCTCACAATCTTTTGCGTGGACTCACCAAAACAAACAAACAGCAAATATGTAATCCTTTAGCAGATGTCTACTCCACCCAAATCATCCTGGTGATTTGTACTTATGTCATCAGAATCAGCTTTATTGCCTACGTTTTTACAAACAAGGAATGTGGTTTTGTGAAATTGGTGCATTAATATGTTGCCGTTAAGGTGCTTACGGGCAGGCTACAGACATTGGGATTCGAAACAAGAACCTTTCAGAGTCAAACGCTCCACACCATCAATAGGGTCTTCTGATGATCCTAGTTCTACCTGGACTTTAATCTGACGAATCTGGTGAAAGAAGGAGAAACAGTCTCACCTGTGTAGTAGGCAATCCTTGAAATATCTGAAAGACACAAAAAAACAGAGACAGAGAGGCATGGTTAGATCACACATGGTGTTATAGAGTGTTTATAGATACACACATACCATTAGTGTAGCACGGCTCCTCTCTGTTTATTGCAATTAAGTCATTGTTTACTGGCATGCCTGCCAGTAAACAATTAAGCCTGGTGAAACAGCACCCCCTTTGGACAACCTGTGATACTACAACAGTAGCCTCCAACTCATGTATGTATTAGAGCCTGACACGGGAGTGGATTTTCACTCCCGTCCCATCCCACGCCCACAAAAAAACTCCTGTCCTGCCCAAATCCATACCCATAAAATGATTCCCGCTCCTGCCCACTCCTGTTTTTGGCACTCCTGGTCTTGCCCAATCCTGTGATGAATAGTGAGATTGACTCCCGTGAATCCCGCGGGAATCACGTGACCCGCGGGAATTCCCGGAAAAATGTCAGCCTCTAGTATGTATACAGTACGTCAATTACATGTTACGTGTTGCATGGGAAAATTCCAGAAATTAGACACCCTTCAATTAAAGAAAGACGATTGCACTAATGTCATTTGGTGGTTTTGGGAGTCTCTAGACTCCAGATGACCCAGGTACTGTACACACACACACACACACACGCGCACACACGCACACACACACCGGGCCCACATCCGCTGTGCTGCAGATTGGGGACCGATAAGCGGAGGAACGCTGTACTCCCCTGCTGCCACCGACAGGAAGCCTAGAAGAACCTATTAGAAACTCTAGACCCCGTGAGAGACCCCCCCCACCCCCCCGACACGCCATACATCCCCTTCCTCTGATAGGGGCAACGGCTGATGGAGCAGGAGGCCGGGTGGTTAAGTGTGTGGTTGTGTGGTGTGATGTGTGTGTGCATTTGATCACCTGGAGGGTCACACACACACACACACACACACACACACACACACACACACACACACACACACACACACACACACACACACACACACACACACACACCACCACCACACACACACACACACACACCACGCACCACACACACACCACACAGGGGTCTATGGATATTGCTCTACAAAAAAACCGACCCTATGTAATGTAATTGTGTACCCAAACACACACACACACACACCCCACTCCGCCCCCCCCTCCTCTCTCAGGGGGTTTGATAGGCAGTACATGTAGCTTGTCAACACGATTAATGATGATGTCATCGCCCCCCCCCCCACCCCCCCCCCCTCAAAATGGTCTCCAGGAGACGGGAGGACGGCGACCACACACACAGGAAGCAACGGGGGGATGTGACTCATACTTTACGTCCTCCATGTTGGAGAGAACATGACAGACCTGGTGGTAATGTGACACCCAGGCTCAGAGGTCACTAGCAGTCTCCTTCTGGAGCATTCTGTCCATGCATGTACCGTTACACACTATATACAGTCCACCCTAATTGGGGTTTTTTGTCAAAGGTTTGCACGTCCTAACCGTTACAGACACCAACTCTTAACATATTGCTATTGCTATCCTCTGTAAGGGTAAGTAGTCCCTTGTTTACATTTTAGTGTAAAATAGCACCCAAGTGTCCCCTAAATGAGAACGTTTTCACCTGAAAAAGGTACCTAGTACCTAGTACCTACCCTACACAATGTAGACAAGTACTAATATAATTTGTACAAGACTACAAATGCCAATCCTGTCAGATGGGTGACCTCCTGTAGTGTAATTAGTTCATGCATTTTTTATATACCAACCCACCAACCCAACCAAATCTGACAAAATACTGAGAAACTAAACCCCTGTAGGGGCCTGTAGGTGTTTTTCCTGTAGCCTCATGACTATATTCATGAGGATTATCATTATGGTGCATTTTAAAAACGCTGTCACAAACTGATGATAACGTTAACTGACAACATGTGAACAGAATCAACCCCATCAGCAGGATGTCTCTTCTCTTCTCACACAGATCACGGCACCTGTCTGTCGGCTTGGCGAATGTTTAAATACGACAAGACATCACACACACACACACACACACACACACACACACACACACACACACACACACACACACACACACACACACACACACACACACACACACACACACACACACACACACACACACACACACACACACACACACACACACGAGAAACCGAGAGAGAGCGAGATGTTGAGGAACTAGATGGATAAGAGTCTGATCAGGAGACATCGTCGAGCCTAAGAAACAGCTCTTCCCCAGAGGCTACCGGAGGCCTTGTGGACCACAGATGCACTGACTGACACTGCAGAAAGAGCTGCAGGCCATGCAAACTCTCCTGTAAGATCAGCCAGCGCTTCATTCTGGAATAATCTTTTACAACCGTCAATCAACTATCAACTTCCATGTTGACTTGGATATTGTTTCTTCATAAAGTATTGAATCTTGTATCTGTGAAATCTTGGGAACACTTTCAACACATCTTTCATAATTTCTTCTTTGAATTATTTATTACAATTGATTTATTTTTGTTATTTATTTCATTCATTAAATCTGTTCTTCAATTGTATGTTTATTTTGTCATCGGAATGCATGGGAAAAAAAAGAAATTTCACTGCGTTATGTTGCATTGGGCGAATAAAACATCTTGAATCTCCAATCTAGAACTG